>RXIC02000415.1:206762-376528 GCA_003952965.2 Morella rubra | reverse complement strand
CTCATTAGTAGGTTCAATAATAGTAACTTATTTTTATTGATCTTATACATGCCGGCCTTTTATTGCCGAACTCAACGGCAAGGTTGTTATGCAACAAGGAAAGAGGACTCATGTGCTTTCGGCCTCCATTTAGGCATTGTGTCTTTCAAAAACATAAAATTCCTAGCTGACAGGTCGTATCAATTGTTCACTTGACAATTATTAAATAATATCTAGTGAACCTTTTTGGGAAAAACCTCAAAAGAATATAGGTAATTATTCTATGCTTATCTCTCACTGAACAATATCATATAAAGTTCAGTTTCACATTTTGCAACATCATTGTGCCATGATGTAATAAGGGAATTAATTGAGATATAATGCTTTTATTTCTAAGATAAGTTCAAAACTATATAGATATCTGAGTATCTTGATACCCATTTCCAGTTAGTTTTTCCACTTTACTCTGTAATTTCTTGAACTTTAAAAAAAGAAAAAATTTAGACTCATAATTCATCAGGTACAGGTAATCATACTGGAATGACCATCACTAGAAGTGATGAAATAGGAAAAACTGTCATTTGGTTATGTGGTTAAAATCACCACAAACATCAGTGTGCACCAACTCTAATACTCCTGTAGCTCTAACTCCTTTTACTTTAAAAGGATTTCTCAGTCATCATTGGATCATATCCAGATTACCATGACTAAGTGTCATATGCCACATACAAGTGGGATTCACATCCCTCTACCTTTTTAGAGTTGCATAACTGGTATCAGCATCTTTCTCAATATTATTTCAGAGTTCACAACTTTTCAAAAAATAATACGACTATCAATACAGTGCAGAATCAATAAACACTTTTTAATTTAAAAATTTGAACTTGAAATCACGTTTCTTGAAATATTATAGCACATATAAAGATAGTCATTTAAAAACAAAGTTTTTCCTTTTGTAAACTCAAATAAATAATTTCATATGGAAGTTGCTGCAACACTTGCAATTATCTCCATAAGTTTGCACAATTTCCCTTTTCACTTAATATCCGGGTTTCCTTAAACCCATACAACTTATTGCAAAAGTGAGATATTATGCCTAAATAAACACACTAACAATTTAATGGACAATACATTAAATTTGAATTTAAAATAAACATACCTTCAGTAAGATCCTTTTTCAATATAAAACTTGGCCTAAGTCCATAATCATCACAAGGTATAGGTTTCATAATAAATATGTAAAAACATAGAAACAATTCACATGTATATAAATAAATCCACTTTTTCATGTTTTCAAATAACTAATGGTGCCTCCCACTATGACACATCAATACAAAAAAATCCCGAATATAACAATTTATATTCAGTGTCACTAGTAGGTATCAAGAGCTTTTACCTTTTGTAAACATAATCCTATTTTAGTAACCATGCAACAACCTGTAAAAGTAGATAGAAACTATTTGTCACGAATCCATCTCATGTCCCATACAATATGTATGTAAATATTCGTGACTCTTGATTTCTTTTAACCACCAAATAAACAAAATATTCACTATTTTAGCGTACGTGTTTATTTAGTTAAGTGCAACCATCGTTTAAATGATGTGTAATTTTAAATGGGTCGGCATTGGTATTTTAGTCAACACCCCCATTACTCATACACCCTCATTTATCTTCTAAAGAAATAAATAGGACAAACTATAAAATTAAGAAATTAGAATGCTATTATAGTTTCATCCAACCCTCAATAAAATAAATTCCATTTATCAACAATGGGGGGTCATGAGATTAGTTTCCTCTAAATAATCTCATTTAACACTTGCATTAAATTTATTTTTTTAATATATATATATATATATTTTGTCAACCCTGGTCAAACCGGGTTGGTCAGCGGTCAATCGGGTTGAACCGTTGACCCACCGGTCCGATTGTAGGTCATGGTTCGAGTCAAACCTGGACCGGATCCATTTGCTCCAAGGGTTGATGGACCCCGCACGGGCTTACACCCATGGCTTGGATCTTATCCAGCCATGGGTTGGGCCATGCGGCTAGCTCGTGCAACATCCTCCCTTTTTTTTTTGTTTTGTTTTGTTTTTTGTTTTCATAATAAAACCGAATTGGGCTTTTAATAACTAACGGGCCTCCTTTAAAAAAAAAACTAAAATTAGGCCTGCAGTGTTTTAAACAAAATAGCCCAAAGTTATATTTTAAAACTGAACAAGAAAAAACCGAGCCTAAGTTAAACCAAATACCTTTTACAGCCCATCCAAGTTTAAAACAAAGTCTTCAGCCCAACTTTTAAAAACAGAGCCCGACAGTTTTTAAAACAAGAAACGGGCCTCATTTATAAAACCTTTTAGGCCGGTCCAATCCTTTTAAAACAAACTGGGCTCCTTTTAAAAAAAAAAAAAAACTATCTATCCAAACGTTTAAAACATTGTCAAAAACACCAATCACAACTATTGGGCCGAATATCTCTTGGCTCAACCGTTTAAAACAACCCAAATCACTTTTTTTTTTTTTAGTACTAACAAGCCCATACACTTGAGCCGGGTAGGGGACAAATGCCCTACCCATTTGGCCCAAGCAGTGACTTGGGCATCTCATGCCCAGGCGCCGCTTGAGGCCTTTGGGAGGCAAGGGTAGGCCAATGGCTAACTTGTTGCTGGCCACGTCAGGCCAAGGGCTGGCTGGACGTTGGCTGGCCTTACCACCAATAGCCACAGCACTACCGTCTGGCACGCTGGTGGCTGCCAGTAGGCCACCACACACTCGTGTAATACACAGGTGTGTATTCTCTGTGGTGTCCGTGGCCTCCAAGAAAGCAGCTATAAATCTCTCAACCGGAGGATCACATTCATCGCGTGGGGAAAGCTTGTCGACAACCAAACATTTTAACACTGATGGTAAGCTTACGATATCACGACACCACTACGTAACCTTCATGATCTTAAAGAAGTCATCAACACCCTTTTCCTGCACCACTTGCGAGAAAACATTGGCCAACAGTTCATCCACGAGACTCAGTAAAGGAAAGGAATGCTCTTCGGTCTTGCTCTTCCTCGCCTTACTTTTGCGCCTGACCATGGTAGAATGGTACGAATGGGGACAAATGTTGTGACGAAGAAGGGAAACAAGAAGCAAAAGGTAAACTCCCCGAAAGTGAGAAGGAATGCATGGTTTGGAAGTTTTCCACACTGCAAAGTTATATCCTTAAAAGCACACTCGGAGTCGTTGAGGCTAGGCTCAGGGAGAAATAGATATTCTATGCACCAAATAATGGTGAATTTTCACTTCTAAAATTTTCTACCCACATTAAAATTATAAAATAATCTCTCTCTTTCCTCCTTAATTTATTCTTTTTTTATTATAATATTCATTTAAATCTTTTTTTTTTTCACTTTTTCATCGATCTTATAAAAAAATCTTACCTTTTCATAAACTCTAAAAATTTTTAAAATTTTAATTCTCAAAATTTTCGCTCCCAAACGCCCTTAATATTTCTCCCCGTATGGCGACATGAAACGTCACTTCCAATAAATGCGAAACCATATTGGGAGTAAAAAAAGTTATTGGTTACACGACATACCCTACAACTTACCACGTGGCGTAAAAAGTAAACAAAAACGAACTGAAAGTTGCGTGGGCCAAGTGGGCCTCATTAGACATTCCCCCGGTCTCTTAAAAGAGAATGAAGGAATGGAGGGCCATTTATAGGCGAGGAATAAACTGGCCCAATTGGCCCTAGACTAGTCCCTAGCGACAAGCGGAAAGCCCTTATTAAAGGGAGTTGGAAGAAGGAAGCAAGCCGAAAAGGTACGATGGAGGTAAGGTAGACTCCAGCCCACGGGCAGATTTTTCCTCAAATGGCGGTTCTTAAGAAAACTCCAAGTGTGTCCCGTCTTCTCCTTTGAAGATCCCCATGATTTTCCCTCTGCACATGTTATACCACCTCAATTTTTCCCTGGACCGTCTCTTTAGTCAGACCCACTTGTTTGCCCCTAACCAGAAAGAAGGCTCCCAAAGCAATGGAGATAAAATCCTTCTAATCAAGGGGAGATGGGTTGAGACTTGTATGAATTTTCAAGAAAAAGAGAGGAACTGGCTTAACCATCGGAAGGCGATCCCCCTAGAGAAGTCCCCTTTCACAGAGTCTTATTGTGTAGGCCATATAATGTCAGGGAATCGCTTCAAGGCCCATGCCAGCGTGCATGGACCAGATTTTCTTGGTGCCATCGCCCTCTAATAATCGCTTTAAATTAATATTTTTCGGTATTTAAATCATCAAGTCATAATATTAATTAGTATTGTGAACGAGATAAAAATCAAACTACAGCAATCAGTAACAACTAATAAGAATAAGAAGATGATAAAAAAAAAAAGAAAGAATAAGAAGCCGTACGTACCTATGATGATGCCTTTGATCGGCCTGATCATTCTGGTGTTCTTAAGCGAGTAGCATTCGTAAGACCCATTAGTATTTTTGCAGCCCATCTTTTCATAAGACCAGTACTTTGAACAAATTGAGACTAGGGTCTGCACATTCGTCAATATCTAACAATTCAATGGCAAAAAAACCCATTGTGAGGTATGCGAAAATAAGTATCGACATGTGATGAAAATTCAAAGTTAACAAAGGTAACTTGATAGATTGAGAAAATATGTATTGTTAAAATTAAAATATAAGAGAAAATAATTTAGACTAAAGAAACATAAGATTTAAGTGATTCGATCTATTGACCTACATTCATTGTGGGAAGGTCAAGTCAATATATAGAACACATTTGTTTACAAAGGTGCAAAGATAAGATTACACAGGAAACTTTATTTATAAACTTTTGATTACAATAATCCATATTGCTTGGGACTCTAAGATGTATACAAATTGAAAGTCCAAACGGAATCTACTAATAATGCAGAGACTTCAGAGGTCACAAATGTAAAACCACACGAAGGATAAAAATCCTCATTTAACCACGGATATATATTCGGTAAAATAAGTGGGTTAGGTTGATGTTTGACAAGTTAAACATTTATATATTTTATATTTCTTGGAGAAAAGCTGATGAAAAATTTTAAGTATGTTTGACTTTTGGGTTGGTATTTAAGAGATTTTCCAAAAACAGTGTCAAGATAGATTATTTGATAATTTTTTTTTAATTAAAATGTATTAGAGTTCATGAAAAACGTATTGAGCGATATGAATTCATGGAGTTTTTTTTAAAACAAAAATGTATTAGAATTTGTGTGAAATGATATTGAAATTTATGTAAAAACGTGTTGAAATTTGTGCAAAAATTTTGAGATTTTATTATTTGAAGTAAAAAAATTTTCTACAAAAGTCAAAACTTTTCTCTAACCAAGCATCTCCGAGGCAGTGAAAACTTTTAACATACGTCGCATATAATAGAAATTAAGAAGAGAATGAGAAAGCAATTATAAAAGTACAAAATTAATTACGGAAGCAAAACGCCCTCACATTTACCAAGGGCAGTCTGTTACTTCAGACATATACATATATATCTAATATGCGTGGTCTGATGACGCATGAGGTTAAAACCTTAGCTAATAAAATAAATTTGAAATATATGCAGAATTTAATTCCTCCTACTGCTCTTCCAAAATGGAATTGAGAGACTTGGAGAAGAAAAACAAAGCCTAACAGAGTATGAGAAGCTTACCTTGGCATCCTTCATGAAGATAGGGATTTCCTTCATAGCCTGAATTGCAGGAACACACGAAAGCTAAGCTCGTGTCATTTCCGAAAGCAGACTGATTAGAACAATGATAGGTTGGGGTCGCAGAACTGGCCTCCGCGCTCCCACTTAATGAATTGAATAAAGTACTATTAATCTGCCATTGCCATGCCACTGGATCCCTGTAGTCATCTGGGATTGGCATTCTAAAATTCTCCTTGAACCATTCTGTATCTACCACTAATACAGGCCTCACTGATTGTCCCACCTTCCCCTCATTTATTGTTTCAACCAAGAATGCAGACCTCAATGAGTGTCAGATATTCCCTTCATGTATTGGCTTTACAGATAGACTGAATTCTCGATCGAGACATGAAGGTATTGCGGTATGGCGGTAGTTAATGTCACACCCCAAATCTCCAAGGCTAGAGAGTGACTTACTAACATAAACAATTAGACTTTTGATTTAAAAACATACCTTAAAAAATGCGGAATAAACTTTATTTAAAAACTTCAATAAATCTCTATTAATAAAACTTAAAAACTCTTTCAGAACAAGAGAAAAATCTAAACATAAATAGATTGACACTAGAGTCAAACATTTATTCTAATAATTTCTCAGCTACCCGCCCACGTGCCATCTAATCCTGACTATCGACACGCTCCTGATCAACATATGAAAATAAAGAAAAAAATAGCGGGTGAGTTCGACAACTCAGTAAGCAAGATCATTATGCTAGTGTGTATCCCATGAGCCACACTGTAACAGTAAGAGACAATATTTAAAATCTTTCTAAAGTGTTGAAAGTTGTTTTTGACAATTTCAATAAAACATAATACTATAGAAAAATCAATAAAACAATTTTATCTATATAACATAATACTATAGAAAATCACAAATCTCAATCCATATAACTATAACTATAAAAACAACTTCTATCTTTCATAGTAATACTATAGAAAATCAAAATAGTTTTATCTACATAATACTATAGAAAATATATCATTTTGGCAATAACTGTGGGTCACGTTTACTATAGAAAATCACAAATCTCAATCCATATAACTATAACTATAAAACAACTTTTATCTTCCATAGTAATACTATAGAAAATCAAAATAATTTTATCTACATAATACTATAGAAAACTGTGGGTCACGTTTACCCCCATAACAGGGTTGTGCAGTTGCTACCTAGTTTGGGATCAACCAAACTAAGCCAATACTATGGTAGAATTCTTCTTACTAAGGCTTGGCTATGTCCAAGTGTGCACTCGGTAAGAATCTACAAAATTAACCACTCTGTTTCCAGAATGGGTGCACTCAATGGGTTGCAATTGTACCAATAACTTAGGGTTTGAAAATACATAATATATCATAAAATAAATATCACTTTGAACTTTGCATCTTTCTATTCTTTTCATGAAATATAATGCACAAATCTTGAATAACAATAAATATCAAAAAGCTTTGATTTAAATATTGAAAACATCATGAAATATCATTGGACATAAAAATAGGCTCATGTTTACACATTTCATGCTATAATCTTTAACAATTTTATCGAAACGTAATGTACATAAAAACTCCGAGGTTTTCAATAAAACATGCAATTTCTCAAATATCAACTCGGTCTTTTAGGAAAATCTAGCATAATAACCCTGTTTACCTGGATCTTCAAGAAAATAAGCCTCTGACTTAGCACCTATCAACATAAAATTTAATGTATTATAATACGCTCAAACGGAAACACAAATAAAACTCTAAATTTGCCCGACAAGATTAACTCCGAAATTCACTTGTCAGATTCTAAAATATAAATTACCTATCTCGGGTTTCCCTAAAATCTCCAAATTAAAATATGTTCTTCCCTAAGATGTTAACTATACACCTGTAAAATTTCATATCCATATTCCTTGTATAACTCAGTCAATAAAATCGACATTCACCTCTGTTTATGAAGTCAAACTATACCCTGAATAATTCAGTACTCATCACTTCCAAAATTCATAAAGATCTCTTCCGATATTATAAAATCTTGAAATTTATACCACAGATTTATATATGTGTTATAAAGATACCCATAAAATTGCATGCTGAAATTCGAAGCCTAGCTATATCATTCGGTACAAAAATCCAATCTGTAGCAAAAGATCTTTCTCAACAATTTCAATTCCTCTAAGCCTAACTTCCCAATTTTCAAAACCATACCAATACATCTCCAAAAATTACAAAAATTTAACTTGTTCTTCCTGCAGATGTCTAGTATGAAATATCAAAAAATATTGAAATGACATGAGCTATACAAAAATATTTCGATCTACTACTCAGATCAAGAACCTGAATTTTCCTGAACAAATCTTGAACCCAAATTTCAATTACTCCAAGAAACCCATTAAAAATATTTCAAAAATCTTGAAATAATTAGGGCTAGATCTAGACACCCTATAGTTTGTTGCAAGAAATTTTGTCTAGATTGTTGAAAGCAAGAAAACCCATCTTTTTCCTCTTGTTGGTGAAAAAGTGAGGTGTATAAAAATTAAAACCAATATGTAAATCTATATATAGACTCACACTAGTAATAGACTCCTTTTGAACTCTAAAACTTTTAATTTTAAATAATAATAAAATCTTTAACATTTTAAAAAGGTTTGACTAGGTCAAAGATAAAAATTCAACTATTTTAAATGAGTTAAACTCAAATTTCAAATTTAAAGAAGACATTTCAAATATCAAATAATTTTAAAAATAGATCTCGAGTGTTACAGTTAATGCCATTGCAATCGCTTGCATTTATCGACCCAGTTTCATCATAGGCAGATAGGCACCCTCCAATTTTTAATGAGGAGTTATAAGGCAAAGTTGTTGCGACCCATGGCAACGAATCTGTTTTTGGTATGGGAGAAGATGAATCACGCATCTTCAGCATAAGTAATATTGTCAATTCCACATTGGACGAGAATCGCCTTCTAACTGAATTTCCAGCACCTCAGAGCCGGACACTCTCAAGAAAGGCTTGCGGGAGCCAGAAGGCGTAGTAACCTTGCAATCTACAGCAAACCATTCGTGAATATAGCAATGAGTGGCTCCCATTCCAAAAGTGTATGGAATGCTAACGTTCCCACAGTGATCTTGGCATGAGCCTTTTGCTAATTTCGTGGCTTGTGCTAACAGTTCAAGTGTAGATAGTAGGAAAATGATCCGGAACAACATTTTCACGGTCATCTCTTTCTATCCTGCAACGATAAGGCATGCCTTAGCCTCCAGCTTTTATACTAAGATTCCAGCGCGTCCTTCAGATACTTCCGTGGAAGTTTCTAAATGATACGATGATTTTTTCGCACCATTATGATTCACCATGTTAATTTGGACTGAAGTACTTTTTTTTCGCGTTTAGGGTTCACTCCACTCAATCCGTGTTTTAGAATATGTGAAAGTTATAAATTTTCAGCTTAAATGCACCCCATGCCCCTGTGGTATAAGTAAGTTGCAGATATGCCCCTCTGGTAAAGAAAATTATTTTCCTATCCCTAGGTAAGATTTCTGTTAACAAAATTATAACCCTTTGTCAGTCTTCATTTAAAAAACTAACGGAAACTACTAACGTGGTAAACAGAGTCCACGTGTGCTCGAATCATAGTGCGTCGCGTGTTAGGGGGTCCCACTTTTGTCACGCATGAAAAAAAAGGGTTAGAGCTGACGTCATCCATTCAAGCCCCATGGACGCCATATTGACAAAAAAGAAAAAAACACTAAACAACTTAAGCTGAATGGCGCAGTTTAAGGCATTCCCGTTCATCTCATCCCCTTCCCCCCGCAAATATGTAATTGTTATAATAATAAATAAAATACATGATCGAAATCAAGTCTAAAATTGCAAAACCCCTATACCCTAAGTATTCTTATCTATCCTAATTTTCCTTATTAATTATTATAAATAGTAATTATATTACTATTTTCGGATTTAATTATTTTATTAGTTTTTAAATGGGGAAAATCCCTAAAAATAGTTTTATATATCCAAAAGTTATGAGGAAAATATTATCATTCTTGTCTTTTCAAGCTCTTTATTTTAATTACCTATTTTACTCATTTTACTCATTTCAGTATATTGAATATTTTTATATATTATTTTTAATTGCTGGAAAATACTAGTTTACCCCTATTGCTTGTTTTAGCCCTAAATTCTTCTAGTAACCTTATTTTTCTTCAATCTTATTGCTTGCTTCATTTTATTCCCTTATTTTCTTTGTCAATAGGACCTACCCCAGGTGTGCAGTGCACTAGAATTTTTGTTTAAAATAGTGTTTTTGGGCTTGGATTGCATGATATGATGTCTTTGGGCTTAGAAACCTCTTGTTTTTGGACCTTCCTTCAGCCCACATCTCAGCCCATGTCAGCACCTCCTTTGACTTGCAAAACCGGTCAAAGCCATAGAATTCTTTTGTAATCATTGCCAATCATTTATTGCATGCAAAACCACCATCCATATGTCAATTGTCAAGTTTCTGCCGCCCCTCTCCCCCATTGCTACTCCAAGCCATGCTTAGACCTCCTAATCTAGTGGTAGGCATGATGATTTGGTCTCTCCAACCCCTAGCATGGTTAGTTCTAACCCTAGGTGTTAACTATGGTCAAGATGGGTATAAATAGGGAGCTATTGTGAAGGATTCTTCACTGAGCTCATTTGGCTGTTCTTAGAGAGAGGGAGAGAGTTAGAGAGAGCTGAGAAGAAGTGGAAGAAAGGAGGAGAGGGAGGGTGCTAGCTGAATTATCCTAGGAAGGAGAAAGAAAAGAAATTTTGGATAATTCTTGGTAAAGGTTGAAGTTTTATTGAGATTTGCAATCACTGATGTTATTTTGATGGTTTTGGATCCTAACAGCAAGTTCTATGTAGGTTTCAAGATCATCAAGACCATTAGAGAATGAGAGAGGTAAGGGGTTAGTTTGCATGTTAGTCATGTTAATAGCATCTTGATGTTTTAGGCTATCAACATGTCTTATAAAGATCTGGAACTTTCCATTAGGATGTTCTGGTGTTAGAAAAAGGATTAGGTTGGTTAGATGCTAGAAGATTTTGAAGATTAGAAGTTATAATGGAGATGAGGTCATTTTTCCCCTTTGATGGTTTTTAATGTAAATTTTGTGTAATTATTTTGCATGGCATGGTTTCTAGGTGATTTAGAGGTATTAGAAACATATAGGATAGGTTTCATGCAAATATTTACATATAAATAAAGAGGTATGATTAATTAGGTTAAACATAGTCCAGTTTAGCTTAATTTTTGATAACAGCGCACTTAGTGATTTTTCGTATATAGTAAATGACATTTTATTAATATGAAATTTTGAGGTATTAGACTAGACACCATTAGGAGCTCCAGTTAAAATTTCGTGCCATTTGGAGATAGAATGAATAATTATGAATTTTTGGAGTTATATTCAAAAACTGAGTTTTTCACAAAACGGGTCTGTTCATTGTCCATTCGAATTGGATCTATTTTCTAACACTTGTACTGTTCTTTTGCACTGGAATCCTTGTGTTTTGACTAAGCTTTGGGCTTTGTAAGTGGAGCCCAATGTTAGTCCCCTTTTGGACCCAAAAAGCTTGATTTTAATGGCCATAGGTTGTGGGCCTCTTTTCTTTCTTTTGAACTGGCCAAGGTAGCTTTGTATGGCTACTGACCTTGTTTGAAAATGGGTTTGCCAGCAATCCCAAGTTCAAGTCTCTATTGGACTTGAATTTGTAACTTAGACTTTTGGCCTATGGTTGACTAGGGAAAATTTCTAAGTCTAATTGCTTGTTGATTTGGCTAAGTATTTCAGTTTAGTTAAATGATATTTATTTTTGAAGATATGGATGTGATATGTTTGTAAAGTCTTTTACAAAGTTATTTATGAAAATGAGATGATCTTATGGCATGTTTACATGATTCAAGGAAAGGATATATTTTGTGGAAAATATGTATCAATGTTTTGGATTATGAATTTTGCATTGCATTTGCATGACATTTGGCATTAATGAGATAAAGGATATAACACCTATGGAAAAGTTTATATGGGGTGACGGTACCAATCACTTGGGAGTGCAACCATCACTACCGGGTAGGATGGCCCCGGGTAGAAGGCGGAATGGGCCTTTACCTATGTTCTAGGGAAACCAAATGCTATGGACTGTCCTAAAGTGCAGGAGAGATCGGACGCAAACTCTGCCTTTGGGGGTGAAACAGTGGATTTTTAAAGGAAAGGAATGGTGCATTAAAGAACGGATATGAGCATTGCATTGCATACTGCATTCTACATATTGTATGCTGCATACTACATATCATTACATTGGTATTCTCGTTGACTTATAAACTGCTTATTGAACATGTATGTACTATTTGTATAATTGTCATCGCATTCCCCATCTCCCCTTATTGAGTCCTTAAGACTCACCCTTTTGTTTGTCACTATTTATTTCTCTAAGATAGATAATGTCAATATTTGACTCCTTTGTTACCTATAAATTTATCACCCATGTCCTAGTCATCCACATTCGAGCTTTGTTTACTAATGGCCTTGAAGTGATCGTGGACTCCCAACCCTACCTCATTTCGAAGGATCTGCCGTCGGAGTTTCCATGAGAGAACGGTCCCGTGGGAGCAAACCACAACCACATTGACTGGATTGACAACACTGTTTCCTCGGATGAAGCTCTTAAATGTTGCTTTTTTATGTTTTCGTTTGTTTACTTGGTGTGCTGGTATATATTTTTGAGCAATAGAGTTGGATATTTCTTTATAGGCTTATTGATGTAAGCCTCGGAGTTGTATCCCCTAATCCCTAACCCTAGTAGCTTGGTTTGTTTTTCTTTTTCTTTGTTTCTTTCTTTTTGAGTGCTGTTTTCTTATCTACGTTATAACCTGTCTGTTTGTCAGTATATCTTTTTCTTCTAACTTGACTTCCATTTTCTCCTGGTTATTTTCTGAATATATTTTATAAGTCTTTTGTTGGTTTTTCTATACTATATAGTAATTTTTAAACATCTCAAAGACATTACAACAGCCTTGAGACCCATAAGATAAGAACATGCCGTAATCTCGCAATGTATGCACCACTGTTACTACAAAGAGAGCTTAGAGACTAATACGAGCACAAAGGATGTGACAAAAATAGACAACCTAGCCAAATTTTCATCAGGGCATCAAATGTGTTGTGAGTTGTCTTATGCGTTCCATTATCTGCTCATGCATATTTTTTTGCATTTCCTATATCCTCTGTTCTTGCTCATGTTGTTGTTTCCACTGCTCTCAAATCGTCCTCTCCATTTTCGCATGCCTAGAAGCTAGCACATCATTACCCTTATATCTTATTCTTATCTCATCTATCTCCAATCTAGCCTCCTCCAGTCTTCGGGCCAAATTTATAGATGACGTGGAACACAATGATCCAATTGGTAGTACTAAACGACCTTAACCATGCAAGAATGTAACTCAGTTTGATCTCCAAGACCACGGTGAACATTTTTAGTTCTGCGTATGACCTCCCCTCGAACTTTTGCTCTGATTGTAACACTTCCATCTTTTCCGACAAGTTAAGAAGAACAAAATGGAGTTAATATATGAAATATTAATTTTTACGAATGCATAATTTAACTTTGCAACTTATAAAATTTTCTCGTGCACTATCAAATGTCCACGCGCCATCCTTTCTAGTAACACTCTTTCATACAGTAAGGTAGAATTACTCTGATCAAATTTTGAATTTTTTTCTTAACCAAAAAATTGAACTTGTATATTAAAATGCCTAAGTTATGTATTTAAGTAATTACGCTCTATCTCTTAATCAAAAATATACTTAGATATTTGACTTACCATCAAAGCTCTTGTGCATTGGAAAGACCTCAATTCCGAAGTGTGAGCAATTGTCTTCTTAGCCCTATTATGGTGGTTGATTTCACTTAACCTCTACAAAAATAGAAGCAGAAGTAAATAAAAATGTTGGATTAAAAATTTGTAGCTGAAATTATACATTGCCAAATAATTCGCAAATGCGGGCCCAATCTTCCATATTTGTGTTGGAGTACGAGTCTTCTAACAGACCTTCTTTGCTGTGAAACAATTCGCAGTGTCGGTACATTCTATTACTATGCATGCTGTGTGTTGTGTTTATTGTTGACGTGATAGCCTTTAGATCCTCTAGTTTATCATAATCGGGGCGAAAATCATCCTGAAATATATTGTTAGTATGCACAAGTAGAGAACAATGATAATTGATAAAACAATCAATGTTAATGTATTAAATAGTAACTAACAAAAAGCGGTGTAATTTTTAGTAAGTGAGACTTACCAACACTCGATCCATGATGTTGAACTTAACCTCGTCAGAGACATAGTACCACTTGGATGTCTTGAACGAAATATGGCATCGCAAGTGA
The DNA here is from genome assembly GCA_003952965.2 of Morella rubra. Classification (NCBI taxonomy): domain Eukaryota; kingdom Viridiplantae; phylum Streptophyta; class Magnoliopsida; order Fagales; family Myricaceae; genus Morella; species Morella rubra. The sequence goes on along the minus strand of RXIC02000415.1, from coordinate 362,434 downwards.
ATCAATATGACTAGAGACCATTGAAGATCCCTTGGCATATCATACATATTTCTAATTATTATTTTATGAACTATCTTCCCGTGACCACTTAACTTCGTATCATTAAGATAAAACACCTGATTCTCTTGACACACTAGCACAAATGGGTCATCCTTATACCACTTCTAAGGTGTGTTGATACTAATAAAATGTTCACATTTATGAAGACCTAAGCTTTTGGGACTTAAGTCAAACTAGTCACATTTGAATAAATAATCAATGAGAAAAAGTTATTTTGCACCCCCAAACTGCCAAAGTAATCTCAAACAGGGATCTCAACTACAACATTTGATATGTTGAGCCCTAGAGCTGCCAAATTTTATGACTTTGGGCCCCTAAAAAGGATCCAACTATCAAAATCTAGCCACATGTATTATAAATGAGCTATGTTGCACGATTTTGACCATTGGATTTTGTTTTTAGGCGTAAAATGATTGACTTAGAAAGTTTGAGAGCTCCATGTGTCAAAAATGGTAGTTGAGACCCCTCTTTGTATTGCTTTGATAATTTGTGAGCTCAAAGTGATTTTTTTCCCTTGAATTAAGTTCCAACACAAATATCACATTGTGTTAATATCCACAACATAATCATAAAAATCTACGGCTATGTTTGGTTTGGTCTCAAAAAATTTTCAAAAATTTTCAACAATCACTTTTTCATCAATTCAATACTTTTTTACAAACTCCAATAACTTTTTACAAACTCTAACAACTTTTAACAAACTTTTTACAAACTTTTCACCAATCCCAAGAAAATCTACACTACCTTAAAAAAATAAACACAAAAAATATTTTCAAAACCAAACCAACATAGCCTACGTCTTCCACGTCCTGGTCTCCCGGAACAATCACACTTCTATTCTAATTGTTCACGATGGACCGTGTGAAACGTAACTCCATTGATTCCGACTCCAGAAAAGAGATCTGCTCGTTGATCTAGATCGGATGCTAATGCTATAATTTATCCGACACCTCGGCCGAAGTTTCATTACAAAATCATTTATAAATTTCTCAAATATAATAAATACCCAATTTCTAAACCATAACGAGAATTCTTCTTCATATCAATGATTAACATCTATTTGATAGTGCTGCCTGAGTTCATCCAGTTGATTGCTACAAACAAATTGTCGCAAAAATATGGCATAAAAAAAAACTTAACGGACAAAAAAATTAAATGAAACATGATGGGGGAAAGCGCTTACTTCAAATGGGGGTCGATTTGCCAACAAACGAACATTTTGAGTGGATACACAAAGGCGAAACCCCTTCTACATCAGTCACCTACCTTGGAATAATTCTTCTCTCTTTAATTGAATCTCATCTCAACCCAACAACGTACATTGCAAAATGTTAGACATTCATTTAACATATATGTCTCTGTTGTGGACCTAGCCCCCTTCGCCTGTTCCTTATTTCGTAGAAAATGCTTCATCTTCTCCATGTACATTTCCTTTAGATACATGCATCAAGATTGAATGGAGCTCGCAAGTTTCAATTCTAGGGAAAGCAGATGGCTAAATAAAGCATCATAGTGAAAAATGATGGAGGAAATATATGTTCCAACTAGTAGAGAATAGGTCCGATGTTCTTCTGTAATTTACCTATAACCACTAATGTTACAGTTCTTGAACACAAGTATCTGAAGAATAAGCTCAACTCTGCCAATGCTGTATACAAACCAATGGATCATTGTTGATAGCAATCATCACAATATTACTTGACAATTGTGGCTTTTTATGCCATTTAACTGGCAATAATTCACGTTTACACACCGCAATATGTTAATAGCGTATCCATTAGGGAACTTGTTAGGGTGAAGGATGCATGAGGCATGACGTCGGATGCAAAGTTTGAATGTATCCGACTCCGCTACATCATTTGTTTGCACTCTATTCTCCCATAAATCATTCAACTCATCTATTAGGGCTATAAATACACGTCAATATCGATTCTCAGACCTCTATTCTGGGAATAAGTAGTAACAAAATGAAATTTGAATCCTTCATGCAATTCCATGGCAGTAGATTGTATGGGATTTGGTCTATTATATGACAAGCTCATGTTTCCAAAATATAATAAGCATTTAAACTGCTCACTCTCTAGCTATTTCCCATAATACAATAAGCGTTTAAACAATGGACTCATCAAAATGAGATTGAGAATCCAAAACCGATTCGTTAAAAAAAGGCACAAACCAAATGTTGTTAGTCAATAATGCTCTCTAATCCCTCCAAAACCACTGAAAATTATTATAGCACTTCTTCTACCTCTTCCTAGGCAATTCTCGATGACGGATTGACTGCTTGGATGGTTTTGGGAGGTTGGAGACAATGGATGCCCGTTTTGGAGTTTCGGTGTTCTATTGTGGGTAAAATCTGTTCAAACCACTATAAGTTTGTCTACATAGGTTTCACAGCAATTTTTTACTGGAGCATCAGTAGTTTGCTGGAAGTCTTTCTACCATTTGACAGCGCGAAGTTGGAGCACTGACTATTTTGACGTTGGCAAAGTGTGTTCGAAGTTTGCTTGAGGTTTACCAAGTATTACATAAGCTAGCCTGAACATTTCTATCTGCTTCAGGAATGCCCCCAAATTAATTACTGTGAGTCTAAATAACAACCCAAGAGGGAGGGTGAATTGGGTTTATCAAAAACGTCTCCCCTTTTTGATAAAATGCAGATCTGGAAAATATACTATTTCTACAAATACAAGAGCAGATCTGAATATGCTTAATGCTTCTTAATAAGAAGAAAAATAAATCATAAAGCATAAATCTCCACAAGTATGAATATGTACTGAAACGTAAGAGAGATAGAGTTAGAGAGATGACACCGTAATTTTAGGTGGTTCGGCCAACACTTGCCTACGTCCACCCCCAAGGCTATTGACTTCCTTGGGCTTCCTTCACTATTCTCCAAATAGCAAATACACCTTAGCTTCCCGGTGCTAAGGAACCTTTACAAAGCTTTTTTCGAGCTCACGTTTCAACTCTCTCATAAAATCCCAAAACCCAAGGGATTTCTTCTACTCTCACAAGTAGGACAAGTGTTTACCCAACACTCCTCACAAATCCCAAAACCCAAGGGATTTCTTCTACCCTCACGAGTAGGACAAGTGTTACCCAACACTTAAGTGTTTTACAAATAATGGGTACAATAAGGAATGACTCTAAGCCGAATATGCAAGTGGAAAGCTCGCAACGTGTGGATTGGCTCTTTAAGCCGAATTAGCAAATGAAAAGGTCAATAAAGTGCAAGAAGACAGGATTCTTGAATGAAACCTAAAGTTTGGCAAGTAGGAGCACAAGCTTTCTTGGTAGGTACGGTCTTCCCTCTTCTTCAAAGTACTTTCTCTCTCTAGAAGTTAGGGCACGATTGATTGCAAGTGTGTTGTCTCTTCTTCAAGAAACTTCTCTCTCTTTGGAGGCTAGATTGTCAAGGATGGCACGAGAAGAAGATTTAACAATAGGAGCTTTGATCTTGGAGGAATCAGCAAATGAAATATTTGGATCTTGGCTTTCTCTCTCTCTAGATGTTGCGATTATGATCGAGCTTGTCCTTCTCTCTCCATCTGTTCTTCTTATAGCCCCTAGGTCTTCAACGGTCATCAAGTGGCTTCATTTTATTGTTGGAGGGGTTTAAAAGACTTTTTGAAACATTTTGGATGATCTGGCGTCGTTTCCAGGATATCTGCAATTTCGCACTATGTGTCGACACATTGTCTTCTATGTGTCGATACCATGTTTTCATTTCTCGGGAGACAGTGCAATGTGTCGACACATAGTCTTCAATGTGTCGACACATTGAACACTTAGTCTGAAAATGCTGTCTACAGTGAATTTTTGCATTTTGGAGTTCGACTTTCGGGGTGTAAGTGCAATGTGTCGACACTTCAACACTTAGTCAAAAAAAATGCTCTCGAAGTGCAATGTGTCGACACCTACACTCTCAATGTGTTGTCTCGTTATGATCAATGTGTCGACACTTCCAATACTTAGAAAAAAATTCGAATGTCTGAAAAACACTCTCGGGGTTCAATGTGTCGACACTATGGTCCAATGTGTCGACACTTCCAACACTTAGACAAAAAAATTGTTCTTTAACAACAACTACCCCAATTCAATAAATCTCAAAAATACTTACAATATAAAAGATGATCAATTAGCAAGTGTAATGATGATCAAGTATGCTTGGAGAGATTTTAAAATAAGGAAACCTTGATACTCTAAAAATATAATTTTCTTGAAAAGGAATTTCAATGTAAAATCTAATAATCTTGAATGAGTATGAAAACTTTGTTATCATCAAAATCAAAATGGATTGTTTGTAAGAACAACCTTGGGCTAACAATTACCTTTGTGTTTCCCACCTCAGAAGCCTAGGACATAAAAATTCTTTCCTCCCATTTTGCCTCATGACGTTCCTTTTGTGTTTTCAGAGAATAAGCCTCCAAAGTCATCTTCTCCAAGACTCTCTATTATTGTTTCTTAGTTTATTCTATACGAACTAAAGTGTACCAGAAAGATATTGTACCTATTTTGTAGTTTCCATTGGGGTTTTTGATCACACAAAGTTTACTCGCTTAGGTCTTAGGGTTTACCAGAAGTGCTGGTTTCTAAGATGGTTTGTGTGGCTCTAGTCTGGTAGCAGTGGTAGTGAAGGTTCATGAGGCAGACTACGTACAAGATCAGTGGTGAAGGTTCTAATGTGTTTGAACGGAGGAGATTGAGTCTCAGTCTCTGCAAAGAGCGCAGATCCAGATTCAAGATTTGGGTAAGAAGTTCGGTGGGTTAGACTAGTAAGGGGATTTGTGTATGTCAAACGGATCACCGTGTAACTTCGAGTTCTCATACTAGTGAAAATCTTTCCGACCACAAGGCCTATAGAGTTTTTCTTCTTAAGTTTGTCATCAAGAGGTTTCTCTCTGTAACCATTCATTGTGTTATGTGTGATTGAATTGATTTTCATTGTTAATTGTTAAATTTAGATTGAATATAAATATGTCAAATATTGTCTTTAGTTGAAAGATAGTTTTTCTTGAATATCTTGAAGCTTTGATAAAAAGATTTATTGCTTCATTGGTTTACTTGTTATCCGCATATATAAATTCTTGATAAAGATTTTGGGTTCTTGAACTTGTTGATATTCTTGTGAATTTTACAATAAAACTACATCATATTATAAATATCCAAATACAAATCACAACCGCCATAAATAAATGTCAGAGCTAAACACACAACGTTAAAAAACATAAGGATACACTTTTTAATTTGTAAAATACTGTTCCCAAGGTCACCATACAATGTCCGCACCAACACCAAATGTCATTCAGACACTAACACATAGCATCCACACCTCTAACATATTCCTTCATCATTAGCACAACTTAATTATTGTACAGCGTGTGGACAGTGAGGGAATAAATTCACTCAACATTTGTAACGTCCTCAAGCAATACAAAACTCGTGGGGACACTATGGAAACGGTAGCGTTTATAGACAACTTAAACCCTAATGTCCACAAAAGAACCCTAAATATGGCATTTAAACGATTTGGGGAGGTGATCGATTGGACTCAGCCATTCACTTACAAATATTTTTGGCGATTCGGGGAGGAGAGATAATGAGACCGAATGAGATATATGAGGGAGAGGATGTTTTGGTAATGGCTTATGAGAGGAGTCTGTTCGTGTTTAAAATCCATCGATACCATCTGGACTTAAAAAAAAAAAAATCCAGACAGATGTGCAACATTTGTGACAAAAGCACTTTTTCGTCACTTTTTGGTAAGGACTGACAGTTCGTCACCAAAATACTGTGCGGATGCACCACTAGCGTGTGCATGGTTACAGCTGTCGTTAACCAATGTCTGCGTCATGCACTAGCCAGCCATACACACTATGCTAAAAGCATGTGGGTAGTAAAACTCATAAGAAATTTGAGAAAAAAAAAACATCACACAAATTCCCAACCAAGAACACACAGGTCCAACCCGTGGGACCTCAAACCCAATCAAAGCAAGAAAAAGACAAAAAGATGTGATAAAATATCAAATAAATACCTTTTGCCTTGAATATAGAATAGATTTGATGATGGGTTCATCGAAAAATTTAAAATAGAAGCAACAGAGGTGGTCGGCGGCACAGGGGGGTCTTCGGGTGTGGTGAGAGGAAAAGGTTGAAAGTAACAAGTGATTTTGAAACCTAAGTTAAAACCTTTTTTTTTTTTTAAAAAAAAAATTACAAGTTTGCCCTTATCACATCTCTTACTTGCTGCACCTCTCTATGGTCTCCATTTCAACAACACTTAGCCGCATACTCCTTTAAAAATGAATATAATTGAAGTTGATGGTTTAAGACTCAATAGCTTTGCAGAACCTAGAAGGGGGGTTGAATAGGTTCAATTTTTCTTGAATTCTATAACCACTTAATTATTGCACACTCTTCACAAGTACAGTCAGTAATTTCAAGAAAAACCAAATCAACAAAATAATCGTGCGGAAGAATTAACCAACTATGGACACTGTACAACAGTATATTCAATCAGCCGAATATTACTTCTTACGTTCTTTATCAATTAAAGATACTCAAGCAAGAAACTAATCCTAATACCAGTAAGTTATTCAATGTAAACAAAATCAGAACAGAGACACCAAAATTTGTTTAACGAAGAGAAAACCCACTTGAAAGAATTCTTTCAAGAGGAAAAAACTCTCCGGGCCTGAAGGCCAACTGTTCGAATCCACTATAATCTTCAAACTCAGTACACAGTGATCTTATAGGCTACCCAAACCTTGTTTGCTAGTCTAATACACACTTACCTTACCTGGAATCCAACTTCCAGATCTGCTTCATGCAGGGAACAAGGAACTCCTCTTCCGTTTGAAGATTTTGATTCCGAAACACTGATCTTTCACAACCACGCTGATTTATTCACACTTGGGTTCAATCTTAGTTTACTCACAGCAAACTACAGAAACTTTTTCAGAGAATGTACGTAGGATTAAGGCTTTAGGAAACGAAGCTTTCTCTCCATGAATCACTCAAGCAATCATACCGCCGTCTCAAATGTGAGACAAAAAACCGCTTTTATATTCTGGAGGTCTGAGTGGAAGTCTTCTCACGAATACTCTAGTAATCTTGCTTCTTGCGCGCTTCTGTCAAAACCGTTGTAACTGCCTTTCGTGAGTCTTGATCAAACTATGAATGAACTTAGATCAAACTTAGAGTTCAACTCATCTAGAAGTCTATACGCCAACTAAAGTACATTAACAATCTCCCCCTTTGGCGAACTTCATGACAACACAACCCAAAAACCTAAAGACATAAGTTCTGCTGATCACCACCACAGACCTTATTTACAAAAAGACAAAACCTATTCTACACAAAGGCTTAGATAAAAATTCCTGAGATTTATCAACCTGCAGATGACAATCTCAACAACAACCAAACAACTCACAAAAAATATTAGTTTTACTGTTAAGATAAAGAAACAATAAGTATGATTAACACTTGCAATATCATTAGTATCAGAGTAAATATGAATCTCCCCCTGAGTTGAGCAATTTCGGCTCCCCCTAACTATCAGCAAGAATTTATAGATATTTCATGTTAACACATTAAAAATTAGAGATAACCTATACCACATTATCAAGGCACAAATAACAGCAACGAACTTATCCATCAGTCAAATAACAGACATAAAGATATGTGATAGCAATAAAACTAGCAACTAAGTTCATAAGATAGCAAAACAAAAATGAACGAAATACTGCTTTAAACATTAGTTTCGAAAGAAAGCAAAAGCAAATGAAAGCACATCAACCAAATTCTACTGCTCCCGCTTTGTCAAAAAGGAGCCAAAGAAACTATTCGTCATTAGAGGTGGCGGTGGCATAACCGTCATCTTCGTCACCTTCCACCTCATCATCACCCTCGTTAACATCATCGGCAGTTGGGTCATCCTCTACCCCAAAATCCTCTTCCTCAACATCTTCTGTGTCTTTCTCAGGAGGAGGAGCACTATTGGAAGCATCATCCAATCGTAAATGCTTGCGAATCAAGGTAACATCACCTACTAACTTAGCCAAATCCAGTTTAAACACTTCCTAATTAGCAAGAAGAGTGGACTGAACAGATGCGGAGGAAGTAGACCGTTCGGTCAGGAGTTTGGTGGCCTCAACTAGATATGTAATATCAGAGTACATAGGTCCACGACTCGGATCAGAGGAGGGAAAGGTTTTGGAGTGACCTTTGTGAGATTTACTCCGACTTAGAGTATGTTTGCCTACATTTTGGACTTTCTCACGTATTTCATTTCGAGGAATAAAAATGAAATGAGTTGCCAACAAGTTTCATGATCAAGCTACAATATGGAAGGCGATTGGTAGTAGACTTAGAATGAAACACCTTAACCATATGTGCACAAATATGGGCAGGTAAATCAATCCGGTCATTTATCAAAAAGGCATACAAAAAATGCATTCGTTCAAAGGAGAGGGCAGAAAGATGTCTAGTAGGAAAAATATTGGTTGAGATAATCCTACTTAAAATCAAATGCTCCGAAGTGAAGAGTTTAGAACTAAACTCTTTTGCATTGAAGGTGAATTGTTTTTAAGCAAGAAAGTTGGCAATAACAGCGTTAGAAGGTCGAGTTCTTGCTGAGTAAGGATATGTGGGTTTATGAGCTCTTGGAATGCCTAAATAGTTAGCTAGGATATTAGGGTCGACGTCTATGGATTGACCCTGAAAATATACTGTGAAGGAAGTAGAATCACAGACATTATGAATGTTTGAGTAAAATTCATGAATCACAGACATAATTGGAGGCATGACGTGAGTGATCAAAGATTCCCAACCTCAGGCAGTAAATCGCTCAGCAACATGGAGCTTAGTGAGTTCGGCCAGTCTAACCTCTCGCTCAATGATTAATAATTTAAGAGCAAATCTTGTCGTGAAGAGTTCCTCTGCCTTTGCATTGAGGAATCGGTGCTGTCAAATCTGTTAGTGGGTCAGGTGTCTGTGGTGCCTTTCTAGATGCTAATCAGGTAAACCTTTTGGGAAGAGGTGGTGCATTGGAAGACGCCTTAGTCCTTTTCTTTGGAGGTTTAGTGGGTGCAGGCTGTTTGGACACGCCATAGTGATTTTCTGCTTGTTTGGCCACAACTCGCTTAAGGCGTACCATCTACAAAAACAGACTGTTTAGTATTGACTAATATTTATGGACGTAGAAACAGTTATGTACAATCAGCCCAAATACATACCACAAAGAAACACCTAAACATGAATCTATCAACAGTAAAACACTTAAACATGAATCTGTAAAATAGGATATACTGAACTAACTGTAAGAAACTTTGAAGAAACTTTAACTCGCAGCACCAGTAATTTCCAAATTCACAAAAACAATTGCAACGCAATTAATTGAACAATCTTACCAATAACAAGAATCTTAATCGTAACTTACAAACCAGTTCTGTGAATGAAGGTTGTCAAGGCTCAATAATATAGTCTCACAACTCAAAGAACAAACTTGATTAGTAAGTGAATAAACGAAACAAATTAAGAACAATAATAGACACATAACACCGAGAATGGTTATGAAGAGAAACTCCCTAAGGAAAAAAACTCTCGGCCCGTAGGCCGTTCGAATCCACTAGTTTCCAATTGATTACAAGGTGATCTATTGAAGCGACTAACCTAGCCTATCAAACACTTTGAATCAAACCCGATTTACCAAAAATTGAATCTCAAATGGACATAGAACCTCCAAACGGAGACCTTGATCTCGAACGACTATTGATCTTCCCGCACAAACCTTGTGCAATCAATGGTCATGGCTGAAACCTTCAGCCAACAATATTCATAACCTCTAAATCTTCAACTTTGTAGAACCAATACGAGGAACACGGTGATCAAATTTATACTCTCGTAAGATACTCCATCTTCATCAAAGGGGGCCTTCACGAAAATCAGCAACTAGACATCAAGATGTTGATCAAGCAATCGAACGAAATCTTGGAGCACCTCAATCTTGACGCAATTCAATCTTGGAGCAATCTTTCTTTTTTGGGAGAAGGACGAAGTGTATCGACAAAAATCAGATCTGTGTGTATCTCTCTCAAAAAAACCTATTATGTTTTTCCGTTCTATTATTTCACTCGTACAGCCCCTCAACAGACTCCAACCCCTTCTCTTTCTTCTAGAAACACGGGTAAAAGGCAAGAATACCCTTAAGGCAGCCCGACGTTAACCTCAAGAGCCTAGGTCGGCAAGCACTTACTAATTCCCTTCTAGAAACACCACAAATGATAGAAAGGCCCCTTATTTGTTTTTTCACGAGACATGCCACACGGTTTTCACAATCTCCCCCTTGGCATCCTTGTGACAAAACCTACTCTAGCCTATAAACAAAAACATAATGAAACCTGTTGATCACCACCACATGAGACATTTTACATAGAGACTCAAAAAAAAAACTAAGGCTAAAGGACTACAAACTGATATATAAGTACCTACAAACAAAGCTTATTACACACACCATTCTAAACAGCCCATTAGAATTAGTGTTAGTTAAATATAAACATATAAGCACAGCAGGTAGTATCTAATCAAAACTTGAGACATGTCTCCCCTTGAGACACATAACCATTAACAACTGAAAGAGGAGGAACTCCCGCTGACATATAGCCAAGTTAAGCATATTATCTCAACCGAAACAAAATAATTTATCAATAATATTAAATCAACAACCAAATTTAAATTGTTTAACATATCAAAACATGCAACAACCATTTCAGCCCATAAAAACTTCAGATATGCATACATGCAAAAACTTCTCCCCCTTTCAACATAAATAATCAATCATTAAAAGTTCTCATACGCCTTTCTCATACTCTTGTCTCATACTCCTTTCTCATACTCAATCATTAAAAGTTCTCATACTCCTTCACCCCCTTTTTGACAAGGAGGATGCCAATCAGAAAACACATATCAGTTTAATCAAAATATATCTCCAAGACAATATATTCAATTAAGAACAAAACCTAATTCAAAATTACAGACTTGCCACTTAAAGAACATGTGATTGACATATTTTTCAAAAAGCATATAGACCTTAAAGAAATCCCACTAACAGCAGCGCAGCACATAATCATTATAAAAATGAAACATCAAACAATATTAAATTCAGCAACGACAACAAAGGAATTTAACATGGCATTCGGCCAGACAAAGACCAATAAAGGTTTTTTTTTTTAAAAAAGACAGTATTACAATCTGGTATAGTAATCTAAACTAAAAAAAACAGAATATCATGTTATAGAAAATACCCGAAATGCATATTATTCAATGCCCAACAAAGTTTCCAATTTCCGCCAAAGAGTATACAAGCAAGTTATATTCCCATTATCTAGACAAGATGTACGTCACTAAAAGAAAAAGGGAATTCATCACAAAAAAATAAAGTCACTTCATTAACATTTTCATGCAACCCGTGGCCTCCATAATGCATTCCAAGCAAATCTCTTCACAACCACAACATATAAATCATAGATCTAGGAGGAAATAAGTCTTAGACATTATATCTAACACAACCAAGACAGATTAAGACAAATTTCACAAGAGTTAGAGCAAGAACATAAAAAGGAGAAATTTTCACAAAATCTAGGTTTTGAAAAAATCTATAGATCTTTGATTATTGATAATAAATCGAGTGGAAATGGTTTAGAATAGACTAATAGTAATTGGGTAGAAAAAACCATAAACAAATTTGGCTCAAAAATGACAAAAATACAAAAAAAAAACTATTCGCATACACCCACGAGACCACAAGCATCATTATGAATGGGAAAAATAAAACATGAAGAAGAATAAAGAAATGCTAACCTTTCCTTGTCAATGGAAGTATTCTGTGACATTAGAATCAACAAAAATCAAAAGCTACGCAAGAGTAGTGCAAGAGGTGATGTTCGACGGCAAGGGAGACTTCGGGTGTGATGAGAGGCCACAAGGGGGAAAGTGAAAATGACTTTGAATCCCCGAGTTAAAAATTTAAAGAAAAAAAAATTACAAGTTTGCCATTTTTAACATTTTACTAGCCACGCCTCTCTAACGTTCTATTTCTCCAACACTTAGCCGAAAAATGAAGAAACACTTACACAGACGTTAGGTGAAACAAAAAACAGTTCAGTAAACGACAAAAAAGTCCTCTTCATTTACATACTCCATTTTTGGACTGCAACTAGTTGTGAGACTCCAAAAAAAAAAAAAACTGACTACTAAAGAATAAATTTCACCTTCAACATGATCATAAAAATACAAGATTCAAGCATGTATTATCCCAAAAAAAAAAAAACTCAGTGATATCAATAACATGACTAAAATGCATTCAACATATTTAATCATGATTAAAATCATTTGAATAATAAAAAAAAATGTTTATTGCCTAAAAATCAATGTGAGATGCATTCTTTTTTACCCAAACTTGTCTTGTAGATACTTTAGAAGACGATTGTAACTCTTAGACACAATTTCAACTTATCTAGCAAGGTTACTAACTTGAATAGCAAGCAAGTTAACCTCAGATCTAGAAATAGAACTTGAAGAAGATCTAATATTCCTAACATTCTCATTTGTCAAAATATAACACTTAGGTTTAATATGTCCAATTTTACCACAAAAATGGCATGTAGGAATGAATTTAGTTTTCTTATAATTGAACGAAGTTATGGGGAAGATGTAACATGTTTTGACTTCTTTTGAGAAGTCGAAATTTCATATTGTTTTTCCTTAATCATGGCTGGAACAAATACCGTCTTGTTAGCGTTTTTGACATCATTTGTAGCTAAATAACCCAGTCCCCTCTTATCACCAGTTGAGAGTCCAATGTTCAGCATGTTGTCTAGCTTTCTTGTTCCACAAGAGAATTTATTTAGCTGAAAGTTGGCTTGTTCTAATTCCAGCTTCAGCTCCTTTATATTAGTCTCCAAATCTGCATTTTTCACACTTAACAAAGTAATTTCAGATGGTAGTTGATCATTTTCTAACTTAATAACATTGAGCTCTTTAGAAATTAAAACATCCTTTTTCTTCAACTTTAAGCTCTCTTCATATAACTCATCATAAGCCATACAAAGAGAATCTTATCGTCTGAATCTGAATCTAGGAGATTGTCACCTTCAAGATCAAATTCATTAGTACTTAAAACAGAAGAAGAAAAAGCTATAAAATTTCCTTTCTCATTCGTAGAAATTTCTTTGCTAGAAGAAGAAGTATCTGAATCTGAATCCGAGAGTGATGCATTCATGGCTTGTTTTCTTTGTGCCTTTAATTGGGTTGGACACTCAAATTTCATGTGACCATACCCTTTACAACCATGACACTGTATACCACTCTCTACATTTTTCCTTTGATCACTTTTATCCTTTTTAACAAAGGATTTCTAGCTATGTTTGTTAAAGGATTTAGAACTCCCTTTTTTATCATTCCAATTTTTATCTTTCTTGAATTTGAAAGCCTTTCGAAAATTCTTTACGAAAAGTTTCATATCTTCATCATCTAAAGAATCATCATCTGATGAGGAATCCTCTTCCTCTTTAACGGTTTTAAGAGCAATGGACTTATTATTTCTAGATGAAGGAAAAGTCAGCTCGTAGGTTTGTAAAGAACCAACTAGCTCATCAATCTTAATCTCATCTAACACTTTGCTTCCTCTATAGCTGTGATTTTAGATCTAAACCTTTTAGGAAGAGATCTCAAGACTTTATGAACAACTTTTGACTCAGGAATTTTCTCACCTAAGCTAAAACTAGCATTTACAATGGTTGTGAGTCTCCCATAGAATTCATCAAAGCTTTCGTCTTCATTCATACGAATTTCCTCAAATTTTGACACATTTAATTGAAGATTTGAGTCACGTACAACCTTGGTTTCTTCATGAGTTAGAGCTAATGATATCCCAAGCATCTTTAGCAATTTCACAGTTAGATATGCGCATAAACTCTTCAGGTGAAACACTCATAAAAATAGCATCTGTTCCTTTGCTATTCCAACTAGCTAGTATTCTTTCATCGGCTGTCTAGCTACTTGTATCTTTAACAGTCATAACACCATTTATAGAACTTTCTGGTTTAGACCAGCCCTTATCAACCGCTGTCCATACCCTCTCATCAATTGATTTTAAAAAAACACGCATCTTGACCTTCCAATAGGCATAATTCGAACCATCGAAAAATGGGGGTACATAAAGAGACATCCCTCTTTCCATTTTGAACTAAGTAGGGTCAAGGAATGAAGTTAGACTCTGATACCAATTGAAAAACCTAATTTAGACCAACTTATGCGAAATATACCTAGAGGGGGGGTGAAAAGGTATAAAAAAAATATCAAATAATTCTTTTTAAAAAAAACTTAAAAACTAATTCTCTGAAATAACAACCCAAATATAATTCTTTCAATATTCAAGTCTTAATTAAAAACCAGATATGAATATATGAATAGTAAAGCACTTAAACATGAATCTGTAAAACAAGGTATTACTGAACTAACTGTAAGAAACTTTGAAGAAACTTTAACTCGCAGCACCAGTAATTTCCAGATTCAGATAAGACCAGATATTAATCAAGTAGTCAGTTTATAAGTAGATATTGATTTAACAAAGGCCTTGAATGTTGGACAGTGGTTAAGCATATTCTCAAGTTCTTGAGAAGAACTAAGCACTGATCTTAGTGTTAGAGTTGAGTATTTGGACTGTTCAGGGATGCATAAATTCAATATTATTGATAGTTGATCAATATTGAATTTGTGTATGTGTATTGGGTAAAGGTACATGAGTTTGAGGAGTTGTAAGTAGTTTATAACTGATGACTCCACCTCTATAATGTAGAATAAGCAGAAAGGATGTACATGGGTATGAGATACCTGTATGAATGTTTTTTAATGCAAGTTGGAGATTGTAAGAATAATGTGCTAAAATCATTTATTTAAATAGTAGTTATTTAGATGTCACATGTTTATATTTATTTATTGGGTAAATATATGAACATAAGATGTTACATAGATATTATTGAGTACATTGTAGAAAATCATGCCAATAATTAATGAATCAAAGCGGAAGTATGACTCTTCGTTCCTTGTTCACTTGATGTTTTGTTCTAGACCAAGTACATATTTATGTATGATAGGTCTACACTTGTTGTGCCACTATTTAATAGATGATGGACTTCGTCATTAAGGTAGTGATCTTAAGCAAACAAGTGGGTGTAATGTAATAGTACATGTACTGCGGATCAAATATGAATACCTTTTGGAAGTAATCACTGATGTTGAAAAGTATTCAACACACTTGGTTTATTGTATCTTTAGACCTGAGAGGTTTATATGATCTATTTATTGTGTATTTGTGCTTTAAATGAGTCATTTGGTGATGATCTTTCTAGGTCAAAGATTCCAAATAACGTGAGGTCTTGTACATAATAAATGAGTTTGTACAAATGCTCAATAAGAATCCACAGTCTTTGATAAGGCAGTATATTCAATACTAGAAAAAGAATTCATTGGCTGATGGTATTTTGTGAAAATGTTTTTCGAAATTAATATATAGATTATATATTTATTTGTAAAATTTTTTTGAAAACAATTAATAGTTCAATGAGTTACAGATTGTGAATTGAGAATTATATAAGTTAGGGCTTAATCAATGATATGCTTCTGGTCCTATTGACTCATGTGAAATATAGTATGGTGGAAGGATAAATAAACGAATAATTATTAGCATAAGGGATTTGACAAATCAATCTCAAATACAAAGGGGTAAATTGTGATATGTTAATGGATATGATCACAATTAGTAGAAGGTTAATATTCGAAGTAAAAGAATATAAGGAAAATAATAGAAAAAAGTTTTCATGTGATCCTACGGTCGAGATTTGAATCCCTAACGATCTCACGCTATATCATAGCTAGGGTTCAGAAAAAGACTATAAGATATCTTTTTCTAGATATGTAATAGCCCGGATCGTGAAGACCTCAATTTAATTTTTTAAGCTAGAAGGACGAGTTTTTTAAGCTAGAAGGACGAGTTTTTCTTGAAAACCAAACCACCTGATTTATTCTACTAATATGTTGGGAGTTCATCCATGAGCTTATGGTTCAATTTTAGAGACTTTTTATTTTTTGGAAGCTAGTAGGTTGATTTTTGGAATTGTGGATAGAGATGAATTGTGGATAGAGATGAATTATGGATAGAGATAAATTGTAGATATAGATGAATTGTGGATAGAGATGAATATGATAGAATGATAGATATGATTGTGGATAGAGATAAAATTGTGGATAGGGAAGAAATTATGGATAGAGATAAAATTGTGGATATAGATGAATTGTGGATGTAGATGAATTATGGATAGAGATGAATTGTGGATAAAGATGACGTGTGGATAGAGATAAAATTGTGGATAGAGATGAAATTGTGGATAGAGATGACTTGTGGAATAGATGACTTATGGATAGAGATAAAATTGTGGATAGAGATGACACATAGGAAGCACGACGAATCAAGGCTAGAAGCACGACGATTCAAGGCTAGAAAGCACGACGAAAAAGGCTAAACCTAGAGAAGCACGAAGTGTCAAACCGAAGGAGTTTCGGCGGTGACTCGCCATAGCTACCTTGCCTTGTAGCTGCTGTAGGTTGCTAGGTGTCGACGTGAGGTGAATGTAGCCTTTTGAGTCACCATAACTAGTTGGACACGTGTCGCAATGTGACGAACTTAGCTTGCCCATAAATAGGGGTCCGACCGTTTAAACGTACACCATCTCATTAGTAAATTGTGAGTTAAGCTTGAGATTAGTAGTTAAGTGAAGTAGAAGCAAGAAGGAGGAGATCACTTAGTAAAGATTAGTGAAGATCAAACTCGCTTAGAAGTAAAGTTTAGCTTGGTTATCTTTGATTTCAATTCTTAAGTTTTCAAGATGATTTGTGAATCTCTTGTAATTCTTATTTTAGCATCTATGATGTTGTTTACGTTATTCATATCTTGATGTTCTTTGTGTTCTTCATGTTCTTGACGAAGAACAAGCTTGTCTATTCGAAATAGTACAATTTTCAAAATTTGATTCGTTTTCAAAGTGTTTTTCAACTTTGATCTGTTTATTTTCAAAATTTCTTCCAAAAGTTGTTTTTCAAAGCTTGAACATATTTCTTTTGAAATATCCTTTCTGATTTCAATACTTTTCATGTCAAAATTAGTATTTTTTACGTGTTGATTAAGCCGGTTTTTAACCAAGAAATCAAATAAAAAGTCTCAAAATTTAAATCATAAGCTTGTAGATAATCTCCCTACATATTAAAAGAATAAAATCACGTGGTTCAATTTTTGAGACAAAAACGCCCTACGAGCTTAAAAAATCAAATTAATCCAACACGTGCTCCTCAACATCTTGAACAACAACTCAGTTGCATGTGAACTCCAATTCTCATTTAATCATGTCCTAAACAAGGTTTTGAACTTCGTATATCAAATACTAAATAATCTCACTTAGTCAGTAAGTACCCCCTAAATGCACTACTAATGACAACCAAGATATCATAGACAATATGCATGTGATGTTTAAAAGCTCGGGGTATGACAAGACAGTTGTCCATTATGAATTTGAGAAACCCTGTGAGGCTATGAGGCGTGGAAAGGAAGAAGGCAAAACATTTGGGCTGCTCAGTTGTGAAATCAAAAGACTCAAGTTGTGAGATCAACAAGACCTGAAAGATTATCCAAGATTGAAGCAAACTATCACGGACGTCTTTCGTCCCCTTTAAGAATTTGAATGGGCCTTACAAAAGAAGTGTGGAGGATAAATTCAAGTTTTGTGTTGGTAGATGTTGTCCAGACAAGGAGCTTGCTGTCCGGGTATTAATTTGGCGTGAAGTTGTTCAACCCAAAAAGACTCCTTGAGCAGCCATCCAAGCACCAAAGGGGATGAATCGGACCATAGCGAGGAATGAGTGATTTTTATGGATGAAGAAGGTTTTCCCAAAAGGAGTTGTTTAGGAACGAACTGTGGTGTTGCGTCCTTGATGCCTTGAGTGTTTGGGGACAACCCGAAATTTGTCCCCTTGAATTTTAGGGATGGGTCTTACGATACGAGATTGGGATGAATGATTATCGTCTACAATGATCTATATATATAAAGAGTTAGAAAAATAGACAAGCAAACACAATCAATATTATGTACGAACCATTCCGTACGTCAAGGTAGCAATGATCGGCTCCCATTCCAAAAGGGATGCTATCGCTGCACGCCACAGTGATCTTCACATGAGCCTTTTGCTAATTTGGAGGCTTGTGTTAATGGATCAAATGTAGACAATAACAAAATGATCCAAAAGTACGCCATTTGCACTGCCATCTCCCTCTACCTTCTCTCTTTGTCGTCTCTCTCTTCTTGTGAAGAGAATGAATGGGCTTGTGAATTACAATATGAAGCATGAACACAATTTTCTCAAAAGATCCATTAAATTTGCAAGAGAATAAAAGATCAAATGAACTGAAGGAAGCCTTTTAATGTCCAATATTTCTTGGTGCATACGTTGCTTCCAGCTGCAAGCATAAACAATAGGACACATCAATGGACACCAAAAAGGCAAGCGATTCTTCTTTTTCTTATTGGAAACAATTTGAAAGTTCTCCAAAGTAGCATGTGCGTGATAGATTGGAGCCTCATATTTGTATTTTTTATTTTTGCAGATTTATAAAATATCGTTTTTGCTAATTTTGGTGTTAGCATATCTGGTTGAACTATGTTTCTTTATTCTAGACTTGTGTTTGATATGCATTAAAATTGAGATTATACTAACATTTTCCATATGAAAAAACATATCAAAAGTAAAAGAAAATGCAGGGCAAAATAACTTTAAAAATGGAAAATTAAGTAGACAACTAAACACTTAACAATATTGGAGTCCAACAAAGTTGCGAGAGATTGAATTCAAAACAAACACCATAATAATTGTTAAGCATCAAGAGAAGAAGATTCATTGCGGTCCATACTTAACATCCTCGATGCAGAAACATCCCATGCCTCGTACATTTCAGTTTTAGCATCTTCATCCACGTTGTTGCAGAGTCGATGATTTGTAGCTTTCCGCAACACTTGCACTGCCTCCAGCTCTGTTGCAACTTCTTTCATCGTTGGTCGTTCCCTTCCACTTACATTTAAGCATCTTCTTGTAAGGTTCGCAACCACAATGATCTCTTCTTTCTCACCATCTTCCAAAACTCGATTATCAATAATATTCAACAAATTATTCTCTTCCATTGAATCGGTGAAATATGCAGCTAAACCTTTAGTCTCTTGTACTATCGTTGAAAAGATTGCTTTTTCTCCAGTCAAGAGCTCAGCAAGAACCACACCAAAACTATAAACATCACTCTTTTCTGAAAATTGACTTGACCGAAAATACTCAGGGTCCAAGTATCCAAAAGCCCCATGCACTAGTGTTGTCAGATGAGTTTGATCAACAGCAATAGATCTTGAAATCCCAAAATCTGCTATTTTTGCTCTGTACTTTTCATCTAAGAGGATGTTTGAGACTTGATGTCCCGGTGGTAAACAGGTGAAGAAGCTGCTGAGTGTAGATAGAATAGAGCTCCTGCAATTTCTGTGGCAATTCGTAAGCGCATATTCCATGTTAATGAAAAATCCTCGTTGCGGTTATGGAGGTATTGGAAAAGAGTTCCATTTGGTATAAATTCATAAACTAATAGAGGAACTTCTGTCTCCAAGCAACAACCAAGTAGCTTAACCACGTTCCTATGATTGATTCGTGAGAGAATGACAACTTCATTAATGAATTCTTTGATTTTTTCTTCGCCAATTACCTTTGACTTTTTTACTGCAATGATTTTTCCATCTGGTAACATGGCTTTGTAAACAGTGCCTTGTCCTCCTTGACCAAGTATTCTGTTCACATTAAAATGATCAGTTGCCTTCTCCAAATCCTTTGAAGTAAATAGGTTGGGGTTCCCAACATTCACTTCACTTGAAGATAATTGTTGTTGTAACAACAATCCACCATTTCGTTTGAAGAACTTCTCCTTGCGCTTCATCATCTTCCTTTTCTTTAGTCCTTTGTACGATCCCCATCCACAAATAAGTAGAAATGGTACCCCAACGCCTGTGCTAACACCTGTTTAACTCATTGAAATAAGAAAAGATTACTCCTTACAGTTATATTGAGAGACAATTATACTTGGAAGTGTTTCTCTTTTGATTGCAAGGAAAGTGCGCAGAATAGTTTATGAAAACTAAAAAGTCATCAACAACAAAAGATCAGGAGATAATGATCACATGGATGATCAATATGCCAATCTTATGAATATAGAAATTATATATGTTTCATGTTTCTATTCGTTTTTAACTTTATTTCTAATTTTGTCTTGGGGCCATTTCGATCAATCCACATCACTTTTCGTAGTATTTAAAGGCCAGATGGAACGTAGAGTTGGGATTTATTCTTTTTGAAACATGAGGGGCATAATAAAACAAATTGGAGCTTGCTATGATTTTTATAGGAAGCAAATTCAATCAGTAACATTTAATAATGTTTTTATAATGATGCAAGATTAAGAAGACGTACGTACCTATAATGATGCCTTTGATCCTCAACCTGGTGTTCTTAATCGAGTAGCATTCGTAAGACCCCTTAGTATTTTTGCAGCCCATCTTTTCATGAGTACTCCTGCCATTCTCGTAAGACAAGTACCTCGAACAATTGTTGAGATGAGGATCTGCACATTCGTCAACATCTGACATTGCAATGACAAGAAAACCATGAGAATGTGAGATATGCAAACATAAGTATTAATGCATCTCATCCAAATTGATATAAAAATTGGAAGTTTATAACTTGAAAAAAATACAGTAAATTTGGAGAGAATGTTTATACAAATTTGAAGCTCAAGAGGTTTCTGTCTAATAAATTAAGTTGTGGGATTCCCTCTTTCCTTCCCTTCCAGCCCTCTATCGGAGGCGACTCTGTTATTTCAGACATATACATATATAATACGCGTGGTCTGATGACGCAGGTCGTTTAAAACATCAGCTAATAAAGTTAATTTGAAATAAATGGAGAAATTTAATTTCTCCTTCCAAAAATGGAATTGACAGACTATTCGCCGAGGAAAAAGAAAAGAAAGCTTACCTTGACATCCTTCAGGAAGATAGGGATTTCCTTCATAGCCGGATTGCAGGAACATATGAAAGCTAAGCTCCTGTTATTTCCAAAAGCAGTCTGATTAGAACAATGATAGGTTGGGGACGTAGAACTGCCCTCCGCATTCCCACTTAATCCAAGCGAATTGAATAAACTACTATTAATCTGCCATTGAATTGCCACTGCAACGGTGTAGTTATCTGGGATTGGCATTCTAAAATTCTCCTTGAACCATTCTGTATCTACCAGGAATGCAGACCTCACTGATTTCCCACCTTCCGGTCATTTATTGGCTTCACAGTTAGTTTGACTGGTTGGTCGAGACTGAAGGTATTGCGGTTTGGCAGCAGTTAATGCCATTGCAGTCGCTTGCATTTACAGATCCAGTTTCGCCACAGAAGGACATGCACCCACCAATTATAACTGATTCATTATAAGGAGATTCCTATTGAGGCAAAGTTGTTGCAACCCACGGCAACGAATCTGTTTTTGGTCTGGGAGACCATGAAAGGTGTTCCTTGGACAACCGTAGTGAGAACACTCATCAGTAATATTACCGAAATTGAAAATCGGAATTTTGACGAGCCCAGTGCCGTCTAACTGAATTTCCAGCACCTCCAAGTACGGCCAGGACCTCCAGAAAGGCTTGCGAGAGCCCGAAGGCTCAGTAACATTGCAATCTATCGCGAACGATTCGTCAAGGTAGCAATGTGCGGCTCCCATTCCAAAAGGGTATGGAATGCTAACGTTCCCACAGCGATCTTGGCATGAGCTTTTTGCTAATTTCGCGGCTTGTGCGAATGGTTCAAGTGTAGATGGTAGAAAAATGATAAGGAACACCATTTGCACTGCCATCTCTCTGTCTTGCGACGATAATGAATGGAGTTGTGAAGCAGAGATGCATGCCCTGGCCTCCAGCTTTTATACCGAGATTCCAGCGCGTCCTTGATAAAATACTTCCACGGAAGTTTCCTAGTCCACATTTTCAAGAAAGACAAGCCTTTAACTAGTGTCACGCGGCAGGTAGACGAAAAATGCTAGCAATTATTCTTCTGCAAACTAGCTTTCTGACTTCCCGACCTTTATGGTCCGATGTGAATCACGTGGTTTACGTTTCTACATATTTCCAAGTCATTTTTTTTTTCCACGTAACATGGGAATTTCATTGCTAATATACTCTGCTCAAAGTGGCAGAGTCTTCACAATCTACAATATGCGATGGAACATCGCTACCATAGAAATTTCCTTGCAGTACATTAGTCAGTGCCCACTGGGCTAAATTATGAGTCATAATGTTGCCTTCACGCGGATCCATTGTAAGTGCCATATGCTATATATGGTCGCGCATTAATTTTTCTCAGCGTATGTCTCGCCTCAATTAGCGAGTCTGGGGTCCGAGTAGAGTCTGTGACTTGTCCCACCAGGCATAGTGCGTCCCCTTTTATCTGGATGTCCCAGTCAACAAAATCTGCAGCTAGGGAAAAGGCCAAACGGGCAGAACTATTTCCAAGTCATTTTCTATAGCCGAACTACTTTTTCTCGTTCACTCCACTGTTTCCGTCTTTGAGTGAAAGAATATGTTGGCTGGCCGCAGCTAGCGGCCGGAAGGGATACAATGTGGTAACCGAAAGGGATACAATGTCAAAGTCAAATCCGTAATTTTTCTCGTCTTTTTAGAACTGTTCCATTACTTGGATTCCTCTAGAGATAGAATTGTATGTCCCATGTTATTGCTAAATGGGCGTTTAGTAGAAGCCATTTTGGCTCCCTTGACCCCTGCCTATTCCATAAATATATAGGGGGCGTTTATTTGCCTAATTTTTTTAGGGTCTGAAATTTTCACCACACCAAACACATTTTACAAACTCAATAAATTTCACACTTTTACACATACACTTTTCACAAACCAATAAATTTTAACATTCAAAAGATTCCTAAAATTTTAGGAATATTCTTCAAAATTTCGGTAAACAAACGCTCCCATAGAGTAGGGGTAGTTTATAACGAATTTTTAATGCCATTTTTAAAACTTCAAAATTCATTAACAGCAATCAACATAGAATAATGATGTTTATCCATGGGGTCATTGTAGTCTTTCATGTCATGTCGCTATTATACATGTATCTCTTTTTCCTTTTTCTTTTGTGGTCATTGTTTGCTTTCTTTCTCCTTTCACAGTCAATTATTTTCAAATTTTAATTAAGTTGAATTAATCAAAGTCTTTTCATGTTTATAGAAAAAATACAAAGCATGATAAGAAGAATATTATGACATTATAATGAATTTGAAATCTCTGATATCTTGCATAATATCAAATCAAATCATATAAATTGATTATAATATTTTCTCTAATAACCCCTCAAGCACAAGCTCAAAAATATATAAAATCTTGTGTTTGAAAAACGGAATCTATCGAGTCTGCAACAATCACTACAAAAAATGAGGCCTTAGCAGTGGTCACACTGACTGTTGCTATAGACCAAAAAAATGCTGCTATAGGTTTTAGCAACGGTCACAACGCCGCTATATGTCCGTTGAGATAGATTTTAGCGGCGGTTTTCGCAACCGCTGGTAAAAATCTCGACCTATAACGACGATCACCATGACCGCAGCTAAAGAACCGAAGTGTTTTTTTGAATTTTTTAGCAGCGTTTCCCTAAAACGCTGCTACAGGTCTTTAGCAACCTTTTAGAAAACGCTGGTATATGTCTTTAAAAACGCTACTATAGCTCAATTACATGTGCGAGCGTTTTTTTTTTTACCAAAAAAAAATGTTGCAACAATTATAAAAACACCTGCATTTTTAATTTGTAAAACAAATTTATTTTAATAACCATAATTCATTGATGTAGAAACCAAAGAACACGGATAATAAAGCAAAATATAATTCATCATTGATTAAATAACTAAGTGTTAGGTTTTTGTTGTTTTGGCATCATTCCGTGTCAAAATATGTCTTGATCGAGTTGTATTTTTGGTATACACATTTGTTCAAGAGTTAGAGTCTATGGTCTGTCCAAAGTCTTCTTCGCGTTCGACCAGCGTTCAGCAAACGCTTGAGCGTCCCTGATATTTTCATACAGAGACATCACCCTCGACTAACGCTCGAACGTCCTTAAGAATTTTTCATACAGAGACATCACGTTCGACTAACGCTCGAGCATCCATAAGGATTATTCATACAGAGACATCACGTTCGACGAGCGCTCGACCTACGCTCGAGCGACTTCCGGTGAATTTCAAAAATTTTAAATTTTTGAAATTTCCTTTTGAAATGTTAGGAAACCCTACTAGGTTTTGGGGTAGGCCGTCCTAAAGTTTATTGAGGCCTCCATTGAGCATATTGGTGCCTCCTTCCTTGAGAGAAAAACCTGAGAAGATTTGTGCTTCAAACATTGATGAGTTTTTCTCTATTCTTTCTCCAAATATCTCTGTAACCTTCATGGTGTTGAAGGCGTGTTGAAGAACAAGGTTTGTTCGTGAAGAATCCATAAGAAGATCCTCAAAGGTCTGAGGGGAATGCCGCACGGAGCGGATCTAAGCAGGGAGCGGGTCTAAGCAGGGAGACTTAGATTATTACATCAGGGTTGTAGAGTCAAGCAACTAGGGTTGCCCGTGTCTGAATCACTTTTTGTAAGGTTTTCTTCTTAGTGGATTCTAGGTGGCTGCTAGCCCGGAGTGGTTTTTCCTTTGAATGGTTTTCAAAGGTTTTCCACTTCGTCATCAAATCCTTGTCTCTTTGTGTGATTGAAGTTTGTTTTAATTTTCCACTGCCTATTTGTTGATTGAGTTTGATTATTATGCATATCTAGACTGAAACAATTTTAGAACATGTTTTAAAATTTTATTGATTTGTTAATTAGAGGGAAAACAATATTCACCCCGTCTAAGTGTTACTAGGGTCTAAACCGGATTTTTCAATTGGTATTAGAGGCTAATCTCAGTCCTTGACCCTTAGTCTAGATGAATCAAAGTCAACCTTTGTCTGTGCCTCCATATTTTGATGGAAGCAATTATGCGTACTGGAAAGTTTGCATGAAATCCTTTTTGAAATCTCTTGATGAACGTGCCTGGAGATCTTGTGTCAAAGGTGGTCTGCTCCTATATCTGAGGTTGAAGGTGTTAAAACACTTAAAGATATTGATAACTAGACTATTAATGAGATCAGTGAATGTAACTGGAATAGCAAAGGTTTACACTCTATTTTTATAGCTGTGTCTGCTGATGAGTTTAAACGAATTTCCATGTGTGAAACTTTAAGGAAGCTTGGGAGATTTTAGAGACTACTCATGAAGGTACTAAGACTGTTAAAAACTCGAAGCTTCAGATGTTAACCACAAAGTTTGAAGAAATTCGAATGAAGGAAGATGAGACGTTTGATGAGTTCTATGCAAAGCTAAATGACATAGTTAACTCAAGTTACAACCTAGGAGAGAAGATACAAGAAAGTAGAATTTGTGAGAAAAGTTATGAGATCCCTTCTTGAAAGATTCAGACCCAAAGTTACAGCAATTGAGGAAAGTAAAGACCTAGACACAATGAAGATTGAAGAACTAGTTGGGTCTCTGCAAACTTATGAACAAACATTGCCTCAGCTAAGAAGAACAAGTCTATCGCCTTGAGATCTAGTAAAGAAGAAGTCTGTTCTGAGTCAGATGAATCTCTAGATGATGAGAACTTCAGTGTTCTAGTCAAAATTCAGAAAGTTTTTGAGATCAAAGGATGATCAAAGAAAATTTAATAAAGGTGCTAAAAAGAATCATGGTATCTCTAGTGGATTCAGAAAGGAGAAGAGAGATAAGCACATTGCTAATGAGTCCAAGAATAAAAAATTGATTTGTTTTGAGTGTCAAGGATTTGGTCATGTCAGATTTGAGTGCCCAACATATCTTAAGTCGAAAGGAAAAGCTATGAATGCTTCACTGAGTGACGACGAATCAAATTCCAGCAGTGCTGAAGAAGAACAGGTAAATTTCATGGCGTTTTTGTCTAGTACTGATAATTGTGATTTGTAGGATATTAACTCTGAAACGATGACATCAGAGGATGAATCTGATACTGAAGAAAGCTTGCAAGAGGTGTACGACAAACTCTTTAGGGAAAGTCTAAAACTACACAAGGTAAATAAAAGGACCCTAGAGAAACTTCATGAGACTCAACTTGAAAGGGATAACCTCACTGCCACGCTTGAAGAATACATTAAGTCGTTTGATGACTTGAAACTGAAGAACTTGGTCCTTGAAGCTGAAGTCAAAGACTTAGAGTGCAAACTAGAGAAATCTAATACTCAACTTCAACAATTCTCTAGTGGTCTAAAAAGCTTGACCACATGTTAAGCCTGGGATAACACCTGGAAATATGAAAGGTTTGGGATACAACGAGTCGAGTGGTGCATCAACTTCAAATATTGTCTTCTTTCCAGCGTCATTGCCAGTCAAACAAGTAGAAATTAAAGCTCCTCAAAGAAAGGTGAGTGAAGGTAAAAAGACTAACTCTCTATCTATGAATACTCATTCTCATATCATTCCACCTAAAACACACACTTCACATCGGTTTGTTCCTACTTGCCATTTTTGTGAAAAATAGGTCACATCAGACCAATTGTTTTAAATGAGAGCACAAGAACACACACATAGTAACCTTTATGTAGCACTAAGCATATGAATCTTGAAAACCAAATCAAGTTCTCACTAAGCACACCATGATTATAAATGCAAAGTTGGAGAATTTGACAAAACAATCAACATATGTCAAGAAGATTTGGGTGAAAAAGGATGAAAACCTATTAGCCAACATGAAGGCTATTGGTACATGTTCTTCTCCTTGAGTATTTTTTGTTCTTGCATGCATTAGCTTAGGTTGCATTTATATTTCTTTTTTAAATTTATGTTCTTGTGTGTTTGCTTATCTTGTGAGTTCATGTGCTTTTATCCCTTGTTATTCTTTTTTATTAATAAAAAAATAAAATAAAAATTGATGATTGTTTGTGTGCTTTTGTCAGTACATTTGGTAATTGGCCTGATTGACATACTTGAGATTTTCGAGCATGATCTTTTACATACTTTCTCAATTTATGTCTGGATTATAATATGATTTGAGAGTCATGCCTATTGTCTTTTTTTGGTATTAGCTGACATGATTTTCAGATGTATTTTTGCTATACCCAATCACAGTGCACACTGAATATAGTTAATGAGGCTTGACTTCATGTGTGAGTTTTGGGTCTGCAACCTACAAGTGAAAGAGATCATGTTCATCAACTTGAATTGACCTTTGACTAGCTGACCTTATTCATTGCCCCTCTCAGAGTCAAGGCTCCAAAAGATTATCTCACTTCAAAAGAAGTAGCTAAATTCCAGAAAAGAAAAGAAAAACAAAAGCAAAAGCAACAGCAACAGCAACAGCAAAAGCAAAAGACGCAAAATATTTAGGGGGAGAAAAACAAGCAACAAAGTTGCATACTCAGGTCCTAGTGGCATTGGGTTTGACTTTCATCTGGTGTGATATGTCTCTTCTTTTCACTCATGGTTTCATTTGGCTAGCTTTGACCTCCCTCACAAAATTAAGGTCTTAAGCCTCTCTAATTGTGTTTCATATTTCTCACACGTATGCAGTTCTCATTTTTTTTAATTATTGATGTTAAAACTGTTTAGAGACGTGTGGCATACAATTAATGAATATTATTTTTCATGATCATACAATGAGCTTGTATTGATTTTCCGTGCTCTTGAGAATTTTAGTTATGTTTCTTAGTTCTATGAATTTTGTGCTAATTTTTGGCCTTTTGTTTCCCTTTGTCCATTCGCAACAAAAAAGGGGAGAATAGATTAAAGGGGAGCTAATGTTTTGTTTCTGTACTTTATTTGCAACTTCAATTATATATGTGTTTGTTCTCTTTGTTTTTCACTTGGTCTTTGAGTTATGTTTTTCAGTTAACAGATTCAAAGACTCTTGAACACGTCTTTTAGGTCATAGGGTTGATATTCATGTAAATAGATCATTGCTTGAGTGATTAGCAAAGATCTATATTTTGTTTATTTTATATATTGTTGGTTTTGTCACGGAATTGCCAAAGGGGGAGTTTGTTAGATTTTTGTTGTTTTGGCATCATTCCGTATCAAAATATGTCTTGATCGAGTTGTATTTTTGGTATACACATTAGTTCAAGAGTTAGAGTCAATGGCTGTCAAAGTCTTCTTGAGTTCGACCAGCGTTCAACAAACGCTCTAGCGTCCTTGATATTTTCATACAGAGACATCACCTCGACTAACGCTCGAACGTCCTTAAGAATTTTTCATACAGAGACATCACGTTCGACTAACGCTCGAGCATCCGTAAGGATTATTCATACAGAGACATAGCGTTCGACGAGCGCTCGACCTATGCTCGAGCGACTTCCGGCGAATTTCAAAAATTCCTAAATTTTTGGACTTTCCTTATGAAATTTGGGAAACCCTACTAGGTTTTGAGTAGGCCATCCTAGAACCCTATTGTGGCTTCCATTTGAGAGTATTTGTGCCTCCTTCCTTGAGAGAAAAATCGAGAAGATTTGTGCTTCAACATTGATGAGTTTTTTCTATTCTTTTTCAAATATCTCTGTAACCTTCATGGTGTTGAAGGCGTGCTGAAGAACAAGGTTTGTTCGTGAAGAATCCATAAGAAGATCCTTCAAAGGTCTGAGGGGAATGCCGCATGGAGCGGGTCTAAGCTGGGAGGCTTAGATTATTACATCAGGGTTGTCAGAGTCAAGCAACTAGGGTTGCCCGTGTCTGAATCATTGTTTGTAAGGTTTTCTTCTTAGTGGATTTCTAGTGGCTGCTAGCCCGGAGTGGTTTTTCTTTTGAATGGTTTTCAAAGGTTTTCCACTTCGTCATCAAATCCTTGTCTCTTTGTGTGATTGAAGTTTGTTTTAATTTTCCGCTGCCTATTTTGTTGATTGAGTTTTTATTATGCATATCTAGGCTGAACAATTTTAAAATGTGTTTTAAAATTGTTATTAATTTATTAATTAGAGGAAAAACACATATTCTCCCTGTCTAAGTGTTATAGGGTCTAAACAAGATTTTTCACTAAGTCTTACAAATTTTACAACACAAGAGTCTATACAAGTTTCTAACATAAAATAAAAATAATTTTAATCCTAGCATTAGCAAAAGCAGTTCAGCACCAACCATCTTCACCAAGTGGTAACTCTGTCATTGAAAAGGAGAAACGGGATAAGAAAAAATGAACAATATGCCAATAACTTGAACAGATGCAACAGAGAGAGATATAGAATACATAGAGAGAACCATAAAGGCATTTAAACATAGAAGGGCATTCCAAATTCATAAACATAAAGGCATTTTACAGTCCTAGCAATAAGATTGGTAACATTTAGTTGCATGAAATCAGCACCACATACTAGAATTACAGACCACAAATTAAGTCCAAGATGTTGTCCCTCTGTGCTTCTTTGGTTTGGATTCTTTTAAATTAAATCAAGCAATTCTTCTTCCATGAGAACAGAGGGCATATATGACCCATTTGAGCCCACATAGGTGACCTGACTTTTTTCCTTGCTCAAAAGAATATTAAAAATGAAATTATTGAATGCACAGTTCAATGAAACGATCCAATGAAAAAAGAGGAGTTTCAATTCCACGTACAACCTCCCCACCCTCTCCCCCCGGCAACAGAGGCCTCTTCCAAAAAAAAGACAGTAAAAATCTGTGCATGTGGTAGATGAAAGCACATGAGCTGAAGTCACTGCAGTACATATCAATTAGCCTTCATGTGAAGTTTGAAATATAAGTTCAGGCTCCTCAACATGAGCTACCTTTTAGGTACTTGCTATTTAATTAGAAACACAGCCAACCCATAGCCACCTTGCAGGTCTTGCAAAGTAGTAATTTCAGTTTGCACTTACGGACATGGAAAGTAAGCATTTAATGGACTTGGAATGGAAAGTTATTCCTTGAGGTGAATTAGAGATGCAGGTGAATAATCAACCAAATGAGCTGTAAGATCATAACAATCATCGGTTGAGATTCATATTGACTTTTTTAAGGTTCCCCTTCATCAATGGAAATAAAAGCAGAATAACATCTCTAAAAGCCAAGAATTGGAACTCTGTGGCTACCTGCATTAGCTTTGAAGCTTTGTCACCCTCAAACTTCTCAGGATAGACAGATGCAAAATCATCAACAAACGCAACTTATTTTCGGGGGTTGCATCCTGCAGAAAGAATTTTCAAGAAGAGACATTAGGAATTATTTAGGAGTAGGAGCACTGCTTTTATCCTGCCACGTCTAGTACAACACCTGCTTTGTCCTCAGAAAATTGATGACATCCTTGGCTCCTGCATTTCCAAAAACTAGATCCTGTTCCAGTTGCCCAAGTTCTCGAAGTCCCATTTCTCTGATAATTCTGTTAATTTTACCAGCAATCTATAATGGGATAATCAAGCAACATAATCAGAAGGGAAAAAAGGTAAACCAAAAAAAAAAATCCCAGTATGCTAACACTAGCAACTCTTTACAATCCCTATCTGCTTAAAATGATGGTTATTTTTCTCTGTTTTGGCAGAGGGGTTGGGAGGTGTAAGAAATCTCGAAATCAAGCCTGCAAGCCTTTTAAAGTGCCTTGGACGCTATAAAACAATGGAGAGATATTCGAAATTAAAATCGAAAAGCCAAAAAAGATTGAATGTAAAGAAAGCAAAAGGATTAGTAATACCTGCAGATCCAAAGCATCAGGGCCTTGTTTCTTTCTCTGTTCTGCAAATAGACACGAAAGTCCGACGCTTAAAATAACTGTTTAGAAAATAAAAGAAAAAGAACGAGAATGAGAAATAAGAGCGCGAATCTCGAACCGAGCGCTCTTCTAGTCCACACGAGCTTGAAAATGGCATGAATCAGATCCTGAACGTGAACCAAGTTTGGTAAACAAACAAAAGTCAGATTCACAATGTTGTACTGAAGTCTGAAACTAAAACGTCAAAATGAAAGGGTTTAACTGGATCGAAAGTGTTTTCCCCATCCATGAGAAGCTAGAACGAGCTAAAACGAGGAAGAACTCGTGAGACGATCTGAGAGAAATTTGCAATTGCCCTTCAGACTGAACTACGCCACCATCTAAAATTTAACTAGCGCGCGAATTGCTTTGGAAGAAAAGAACAAATATAGGGCGGGGAGTCAAAAGGGGTTTTGGCGCTAAATGAATTTTTTCCCCTCACTTGGCGCTAAAACGAATCGTTAGAGCTAAATTTGGTTATATGCTTTAATAATCCGATCGTGTTGGAATATAAATTATTATCTTTTATTTTTTTTCCTATTTAATTGTGAAACAATATTTATATCACAATATATAAGCTATTTCATTGATACTCTTTAATTTAAAGATAAACTAAATATATTAAGTCTTTATTTATATATATTTATAAACTAAATAATTGTATTTTTATTTTTCTTTTTTTGATAGTTGTCAATAAATATTTATATCACAATATAAAATTTATTTTGTTATTACACTCTAATTAAAATTATACTATAAAGTTATACTATATATAAACTGAGACTTTTTAGCCATCCTATATACTTTGTTAGTTCAAAAGTAATAGCATATATTTATTTTAATTACTACTTTGTTTGTAATTGTAATAAACATTGTAGAATACATTGGTACTAGTAATAAATTAACATTGCATGATTTGTTATATGGTTTATCATATAAGTTATGTACTATATACCTAATGACTAAATCATAACCTTTAAGACCATATATTAAGTTACGTCTTTATTGCATAAGCTAATCTCACAATATATTTTTGTTTGAAATTAAATAATATGTTCTAATTAAATAGTATTATATTACTAATTATTCAAAATATATATGCTCATTATAAGTATGATAATAGATGTTTTCTAAACTACTTAGATTTAGTCAATAAATATGCAATTACCATAACAATTGTTATAATTTAAAATATATCATATAACAACTTCAATTTCATAACACTCCCTTTAATTCCATATTTTATTAAGTAGGTCCTTTAAAATAAAAATTTTCAAATACATGACAAAATAAAATTATATATTAAAAGGAATATAATAATATATAAAATAATTATTAACATTAAATAACATATAATTAATAAATAAAATAAATATTATTTTCAATTATAGATACACATTTAGCAGCGTTTTTGTATAAAAACTTTGGTAAAGGTCTAAGCTATAACGGCGGTCATAGTGACCGTTGCTGTAGATGCCCAATTTCTAGCAGCGTTTGTGCACAAACACTGCTAGAAATTAGACCTATAGAGGCATCACAATGATGCGCTATAACTTAACCTTTAGCAGTGTTTTTAAAAAAATGTTAAAAATTAACCTTTAGCGCGTTTATGAAAAAACACTGCTAAAGATTGAACTTTTAGCGGCATTTGTGACAGAATGCTGCCATATGCAAAACTTTTAGCGGCGTTTTGTACAAACAACGCTAAAGGTCTAATTTTTAGCATGTTTTTAAAAAAACGTTGCTTAAGGGTACTTGTAGCAGGGGTCAGCGACCCCTGCTATAGATTGTTTGTAGTGTCGTTTGTCCACAAACGCTGCTAAAGACACCCTTTAGCGTCATTTTTAGCAACCACCGCTAAAGACCTAGTTTTTTTTGTAGTGAATCATAGGCACACAACCTTTGACAAGTGGACGTAACAAAAACACAGTAGTAAGGGACCATGTTGTTCATGTCTTTAAAAATAATAAACAAAGTCAATCAAAGGCAAAGGCAATGAGTCCAATAGATAAAGTACATAGCTACAAAATATTAGGTTGAAAAATGACCGATAACAATAAGGCTGCCCTTTTCTTTCCTTTTTTTTTTTTTTCAAAATTTTCGCTTCATAACTGTTGCCAACAAATCTCATACTCCTTTTCCATTTCCTTTCTCTCTGATCTCTATCTTATATCTTTTTTTCTCTTTTTTTTTTTAACACACGAGAAACAAAAGTCTACAAAAATAAACATCACCACGGCATGAGACAAGTCATGACAGATTCTATAACCACATCTCTTCTCCATTTTTTTTTTTGAAAAAAAACATGAAAATATAATTGTTGAGCTTGAAACGCTTGAGACTCCACTACAACAAATCTGACTCTCAGTGGCGAAACCAATTTCGTCGCTGAAAGTCACCTTTCACGACAACATACAGATTTCATAGTTGATTACGACAACGAAACTCTTCAGCGATGAAGAAAAAAATCATCGCAAACATCCGTTCGAACGGGTAGAAAAAACCATTAAATTATTAAAATAGTGCACCAAACCCTGTTTGAACATCTTGCAACCGTTTGAACGACATTCAGCGACGCCTTAACGAATTCTATTGCAAATAATTCGTTGATGTAGGTTAGAAATTTTCAGTGATGAAACATTTTCGTCGCAAAATTAAAATAGTCTTTCGATCAGAAAGTCTTGTCTGAATGGAATGTTTTCGCAACAACATATTCTTGTCGTCGCTGAATGGAAAAATCTATGATGACCTATCGTCGTCACAGAATATCGGTCTATTTCCCTTTGAACAGGACAGCCTTCGTTCGAACGGGAGTGACAGGGGTTCCTTTCTGGTTCGTTGGTGAGTGAGGCGCAGGCAACATCTCTTCATTGCTTGCAATGCTTGAACCAGTTCGAATGTATACTGTTGTTTGAACGAGAGTGACAGGTGTTCCTATTTGGTTCGTTGGTGAGTGAGGCCCTGCAGGCAACATCTCTTCATTGCCTGCAATGCTTGAACCCGTTCGAACAACTTCAGTGTGTTCGAACGGGAGTCACAAGATTTTGCCACATGGTAATTGTATACCAGTTGATTTGTGGCATCTGTCCAAATCTCTTTCGAATGATATTATACCGTTGGAACAGATGCCAATCTTCATCTACGTCCCAAAACGTTCTGGTTGGTTTAAAAGCCACTTTGTTCGAACAAAGGATGGAATACACTTGATAAAAAGCAGTTAAGAGAATGCTCCATTTCATCCACAAAACTAGAGGCTCTCCATTTTCTCCACCAAATTGCTCAGCCTCGCTTCCTCAAGTATGTGGTCATCCGCATAGCCTTTCATTGTTTTCCTTGTTAGTTCGTTTTCCATGTTAGTTCGGTAGTGTTATGCTTAGAATACGTAGTTTTATGCTTACAATATATTATGTGTGATCAAGTTCTTGTTTTGAGTTCCTTGTTAGTTCGGTTTTTTTTTTTTTAATACTATGGTTTCATTTTTTTCCTTGTGCAAATAAATGAGAGTCACTTTCGGGAAAGCATTTGTACAAAAGATGTTCAACTAAAAATACTTGTAATGTTTTTTGCCTAAGGACATGAACGAAAATTCCCTATTGTTCTTGGTTCTGCTTTATTTGGTATTTGCTTTTCTGTTTGGGAAGTTTGATGAAAGAAAATTCCCTATTGTTCAAGTTGTTCAAAATGAATTTGCTTTTCTGTTTGGTATTTGCGTTTCTGTTTGTGAAGCTTGATGAAAAAGAAAAAATGCACTATTGCTCAAGTTGCTCAAAATGTAATTTTAGGAATGAGATACTATAATGAAAAAGTATTTACATGGAGAGTTGAAGAAAATTCAAAAGAGAAGAAGACATTTTATAAGTTCTCCATGATTAATATTTACATGTATTTTATGAATTGTTCTCCATGATTAATAACATATTGTAAGATAGAAGGTATCCTTATGATTTTATTTAGATAATCACTTTATTAATTATATACGAATTAATTTTAACTTGAATTCTTTTGTAGCTTTCAAAATGGCACCAAGAGGACGTGCATCCTCATCTTCACAAGCGGCTCAACCTAGAGAGTCATTGTCTCGAACTCAGCATTAAACGTTGATTTACAAGAGACCGGTTGTTATTGAGCGAGTTGTTCTCTTGAGGGATTTCAACAAGTTGTAGTATGAAGGTCATAGCATACAGTCTAATTTTGAAGAGAGAGGATGGGTTCAGTTTCTTGAATCTACTGGTGAGGTATACGTCGATCTTGTGCGTGACCTTTTATGCACAAGTTCTCACTGTTGATGCTAATGTTGAGGAGCTGACTATCCAAGTGAGGGGAGTTTTTTTCACGCTAGCTGCTAATATTATTGCTCAATTTATTGCTTTACTAGGACCCCAAGTGCCGGCATATCTGACCATTGGCCCTCCGTTTGACATGACACCAGAAGAAGTGTGGAAGGAAGTGACGGGTGCAGCTATGACTGTGTCATCTACATTGACATGCCATCGAGATCTAACAGCATTCTTCCGAATGCTTCATCTTATTATCGTTTAGGACGTGGCACCAAAACATTACGGAACCGACTTCAATTTCGAGCACAGATTCTTTCTCGTTATGGTTGCGCATTAGACTCCGATTGATCTTCTGGCTCTTATTGTCCAGCAGATACTTCGAGATGCATGGTATACATTCGAGTGATTGATGCATACTTGAAGTAAGTTCTGAATTATATTCAAGTGTGATTGGTGGGATATGGAAAAACAGAATGTAGGTATACGCATAGATAAATATTTTACAAGTGTGAACACATTTATACTTTGTAGTCAAATGGTACCAAAATGATCCATTCATACTTTGTAGTCAAGCTAATCAAGTGTTTTATTTACCTGACACTGAATCTGGTGGTCACTAGCGGGTGGTTCAAAAACTTGGTCATAGGAACATTTATGATATTCCTAAAGTGGTAGACAATGGTAACAAGGAGATTGAAGAGGCTATACCAAATGAAGCAAATCAAGAAATTGAGTCCTTTCAGCTCTTTGTAGATTTCGGGATTATGATTTGATCTCATTGCATATAAATGATGTTGAGCCCGAAACTGTAGATGCTTCAACCGAAGTAGAGGAAATGGTTGAAGAAGACGACTTTATAGATGATGAAAGTGAGGAGGAAGAAGTCACCACCGATGAGGAAGAAAGTTTGTCGATTTCTGCTGATGATGGTATGTCTGTAGATGATACAAATTGATTGTATTTTAATTTGTCAGGTTAGCATCATGGCGATAGCCGGAAAACGTTAGTGATCCACGTTTAATGTTTTATCAAACCATGTGGAGACTTTCCAACTTATGCAGTTTACCCTAGGTACAACGTCGAGGGTGTCGGGTGAAACACCTTTAAGCAGTCCTCCTCTCGTACAGAGTAGTGTGACCTATAAGTTCTCTAAACATTATACTACTTTTGGTAGATTGATTTTGACTATGCATTCACGTAGGTTTTAATCTTCTAACTCACTTGTATTATATTTGAAGCAACTACACCTGCCAGACTAGAGCGTGGGAAGTCAAGAGGAGTGACTTTTGCACTAGCTTGATGATGCAGGGGGAGCTGAGTCAGACGATGCTGAGTTGTCAGATTCCACATTGATGGCGTTGAATTACCTTGAGTGGGTAGATCAGCGCAAGGATGGCAAGAAAATTGGAATCTAACCTAATTGGGGCAGTTTTCGTGCACGTGTCGTCTTTTGGTCATAACTTTGGCTACGAGTATCTGATTCGCGCCCATGACCCCAATTCGGAAAGCTCTTTTCAGCGCGTACGTTGTGGTCACCAGCAAGCGTTGGTGTGCCTCGTTTCAGCCCTAAAAATGCTGTTTTCCCTTCAAAAACCTATTTTTGGTTGGTTTTCTTTCCTTTTCGTTTTGGGAATTATTTTTGAATCCGATTTGGACCAGATTTTGGCAGCCTATTTATTTTTGGTAACATCCCATTAGGGATGCGATTCTTAGCTATTTTAGCCCGGCTTGTCGGTTATTTTTTGATGATGATTGAATAATTTAAATTTGAGAATTCTCTTTGAGATTTTTGGAAGAATTCGGTGTCTTCCCTTGCAACATACCGTTGCCCTAGCCTACAGGATAATCGCTATCTTGTTTCGGCGTCACTTGACCACCAACTAGTTTCAACCAATCCACTAGGCCCAAGGTCAAGCCTTAGTTTCACAAGAAAGATTGCTTTTGAAGGATGGTTTTTTGATAGATACGCATAAGTCCACATCTCTCCACCTTGGTAAGGAATGGGGTTACCAAATGTGGTCCTGGGTGTATGCCTTAAAGGGGATGATATCTTGTTAGCTGATAAAACTAGAAATGGAGTTGACTCAAAATTGGAAATTTAAAGAGGTACTATAGGATCTAGACATTCTAGATTTGGTATGACAGAGCGAACATGTCACGTACAACTTCAATGAAACAAGATGAAGGGATCAAGAGATAATAAAACTGGATGGTGCTGATATGAGATACCAAAGGAGTGACTATTTTTGGTAACTCAGATCAGTAAGCCATATGGCTAAGGATATAGGCGAAAATGTCACTCATAGAATAAGAACAGTTCTAAAGAAATTGAGAAGAGCGTCTCCAGGATTGTGACTTTATAACACCTGTAAGTTAAAGAGTAAAAATTCTATCTCACTGAAACAAGACTAGCTATGTTATAGAATTGTAGGCTGTTAAGAAGCAATGCATGCATAACATGACTAGATTAGATGTGTTTATTGAATGGATGGACATATTTGGAAAGATAAGGATGACATTCATCCAAATGTAGAGCTGACTCTTACTAAGCAAAAGATGGCATACATTTGCTAAAGAAGTTATGGTTTAGTCTTATAAGTGGAGATTGATCAGGGACTGGTAAGAAAAAGTGAGATTCTAGTTGAAATAGTAAAACAAGGTAGAGGCCAGAGAGCAGCTCCAAGTAGCATGCGTATAGGTAGTAGATTAGGATATATAATAATTAAGTAAGACCGTGGAGAGAATGGTTTCATATAGCAACTATTTGAAAATAATACATGGTGACTATATGGTTTAATTTAAACTCTCGTATTAAATTAAGGTTTAGCTAGGATGAGCTGAATTTCATTATTGTTGGTGCATTTTTGTATTGGCAAAATTCCGTGTCAAAATATGTTTTATCGAGTTGTAAGTGTTTTTTATGAGTCTTGTCCAAGGTGGTTTGTCGCTCAACTAACGCTTGAGCTAGGTACGAAGAATTCTTACGAAGATTTCCTGCTCGGCTGTCGCTCGACTACTGCTCAAGCGAGACATAATTAATATTTCTCACAAAGACTTACCGCTCACTGACACACAGCGAATTTGGGGTATAAATTAGGTTTTTCAATTCTCTTGCTTAAGATTATTCTCTACAAAGTAACCTTCCTAACTATGCCATCAACGACCATTGGGCATTCCAGACATTGGTAATTATTTCTTCTGAGCTCTTCCCGTAGGAAATAGCTAATGTAAACATGATGAGTTATTGCTCTTCCTAAACCTATTTACAATGACAACATATCAAATAACTAAACAAAAAGAACGGTGATTTACTTCTTTTTTTTTTTGATCAATAGAACTATCAACTATCAACTACACAAAAAGTCTCAACCTCCCACTAAAACATGTGCGAGAATACATGAAGAATTAAGAACTCGAAAACTACAAGTAGACAATGCCCATTGGTCCAATGAGTGAGCAAGGCGATTCCTATGGCGAGGAATCCAAGCTAGACTACAACCAAGATTAACATAAAAAACTCCTGTAAAAGATGAATATGATTTCCAGGAACAGCCCAGGAGACATAGAGTCGATCATCCAATAACATTTGGCTAAGAGTAGGTAATGTTTCAAAATCAGTAGCAAGCCAATCTGAATCAGAGGCTAATGAAATTGCAGCCACAAGTGCAGAAGATTCACCCATAAGAGGGTTAATGCTGTTGTCACGCCCCATGCTAGTACTTACCCTTTAGGCTTACCTATAGTGATAGTATGCACACAAACGGGGATTACGACACGAATTGATCCTATAAATCCTGATGATTGGCTTTGAAAAAGCTTATGAAACGTTTAATTGCAATTTGTTTTGAAATTAAGAATACATTAAGGAAGGAAAGTAATATTTTCAGGGATTTATCGAAAATGACATTGAATAACTCTAGGAGTTAAAAGTTCTGAATTGAATAAGAAGATAAAATGAATTAATTAAGGAGATTGAATTATAACAAAATAAAAAAACAAATATAAAGAAGTGAAAGTTAAGAGAGTAAAACCAAATGTGGCGTACGGAAGAAATAGAATAAGAGAAAATTTTTGAAAATGTAAATACATAATTTCACGAAGATCACAGAGTCTTCTCTTTTACAAAAACAAAATCCTTCATGAGGAATACAAAAGTAAAAGAAGATAATTACACAAGCGGAAGCTGTCTGTTGTTGAAAATTCGCAAGTGCACGAAATCGTAACAAGTAATATAGTAATAAGAAAGGATGTCGAACCCATGAGGACTACTCACCTATTAACTATTGAAATTGTTCTAATTCTAAATTATTTGAAAATTAAGAAAAGTGGTGGATTTTGAATTTGTAGAAACAAAATAAATAAACTTAAAAGAAAATTTCACCCAAGAAGAAAACACTAAGGCATCCGACTCACCTAACCAATCAAATCCAAAACCCTAACCATGCAATCAGTCAATTATCAACCTCTTTGATGGTGAAATATTCTAATTTATCTAAGACCCTCTCTCGAGTAGAATTAGAATTACCCAACATACAACAACCCGCGATATGTCTATGCGAATTTAGAAGCAATTGAGCACATTAAGATTAATAATATTTCTCATAAAAAGCCGCACAAATCACGTTGGCACATTCCTGTCTTTCGTTCAATTCATGGCATACATCATTTGAAGCTAAACTACGTGCATCATCTCTCGAGTTAACATGCACAAAACAAATCATTCAACTATTGGCCAGATAATTGAAAGCATTAAACTCAATGATGTATACTTCAAAAAGAATGGTAAAAATTTGATCACATGGTAATAAGCTTCAGAATTGTCATGGAGAGGCTACATCGTAGCCTTAGCAATAGAAATTAGTTCATAGCAAAATCAGAATAAATCAAAACAACTCTGGAATTCATAATGAAAATTATACAAAGAGAAGAGAAGATAAAAGGATTAAGAAGGAACTATATGTAGATCGAGAATCTCAATTGTTGACAAACTCCAATTCAGCCTCCGTCCTCTTCACCTTGATCCAAGCCTCAGATTCCTCTCCAGTGGTGAAAAAACTCACCTTTTTTTCATGCCCTAGTCGTTCTCCCCCTCCTTCCTTCAAAACCTCTTTGTTTCCTTAAAACAGGGTTCTTAAATAGGCAGTTTTCCCTCGACCTCTGACTTGATGCTCCGTTTTCACCTTTTTCTGTTCCTTTTTTGGAAAATCCGAAACATGAAAGTTGTAGCCTTTTCTCTTAGATTTTCGTAGACACCACGATTGACCTCATTCAAGTTATATATCAAAAGATATGCTCCAAATACCGAAGGGTATTTCAGGAATTCGAGGAATTCCGAGAAAGGAAAGTTTCCTTTGTTAGTTCCAATGAATCCTTCAATTGATTTATTCCTCCTCTTGTTTCATGCGGCACACCAAAACCTAATAGATGTTTAGGTTT
This sequence comes from Morella rubra, assembly GCA_003952965.2. Taxonomy (NCBI): domain Eukaryota; kingdom Viridiplantae; phylum Streptophyta; class Magnoliopsida; order Fagales; family Myricaceae; genus Morella; species Morella rubra. The sequence continues at coordinate 321,702 of RXIC02000415.1, read as the reverse complement.
TCTTTAAAATAAAAACACACGTTGGCCTCACATTGTGAGCTGGACCCCAACCTCTCATTGACTTGGTGAATCCCGAAATTCTTGGCAGATTTGTTCCCCGACTTCCAGCTGGATTTTGAACTTCAAAACGGCGTAAATAGGTTTCAGGCTCTTCATAAAAGTTTTACCGCCTTCGTCTTAGCTTTCCATAGAATCAAAGCAAAACTGGAAACTGATCTCGTAGCTCCCGTTACATCGATTGATCAAACAGTATTCTGGTTTGCCTAGACCGGGCTAACTAGGGTTTTGCTTTGTTGACCTAACCCGAATTTGGCCTCTTCACATCAGCCCAATTTCACCTAATCAAACACATGTAAACTGCAAAATACCAAGAATTTCTAATAATTCAGTAAATGTAAAATACCTCAAATTCTAGACAACTAAGCAAAGAAAAACATACAAAATGCTCTAAATCAACACAATTATGATGACCAAATGTGTGAAATAAATAAATCACATCAACTGTTAAGGGCTTGTCTAAAGCTTTCCATACTACAATATCTGTGAAACAGCTAACTGGTCCCAAACTAAACAAGAGAGTGACAACTGCTAAAGTCAACTAATGCTTAGGCTTGGTGTCGGAGGTCAGGTTTATAAACACTGTCTTTCCGGTACCCTTTGCCAGCGAGGCCGGTGGAGGAGGGACAATGTGTAGGAGGGCTGGATCTACATCTACCGGCCCAAAGTCTTCCACATGGGGAAGTGGGGCTAGGGGTGGACCTTTGAAGTACCACTAGGGCTCGTACCCCCATCTACACCTTAGTGTGTCAGTAACATACGTCCAAATCTTATGAAAGGCTCTGAATAAAATTATACCCCTAATGTAATTTAATAATGAAATAATACTAAGTACCAAGCTTAATGAGAAATAATATGAAAATGAATGCAATTACATAATTGAAAATTAAGAGTATTAAAAATATGCAAAACAAGTATATTAAAAAAATAATGTAAGCTCAAGAAGGTAATAAATGAAACAAGAAAACTCCACTTAGCAATATTTATATATTATATCATATATGTGTCAAACGGGTGAAAAAGTGAGGGGTGTTACATGCTGGGAATTTGCTCAGTATACAAAAGATAGAGGGAGCCTCCCAAGTCTCTAAACGCAACAACTATTACAGCTATCCCATTTCAACAAGCCACATCGACATTACACTTCGACCGACCTTGGATAGGAGGGCACCGTACACCTTCCCATTCGATGTCTCCGAAACATGCCGCACTTGTGAATATTCTAAAAATCTATATCTCACCATTATGATCATAATCGAAAGATCAATAGAGGTCTTTTGATGGATGACCTTATTCCTTCAAAAGCACAAAGAATCCAACACTATATATGCATTAAGTGTAAACTCACGTTGATCATCCTTAGGAATATGTAATTGATGGAGCATAATTATGAGGACTTGAATAAAATGACTCAAACTATCAGTAGGTAGTAAAGTAACATCCAATGGCCAAGCAGATTCCTTCCAGATAACAATAGCCACTGGGCAATGTATAAAAAGATGAATACCCACTTCTAATTCCGATTGAGAAAAGGGATATCCACCAAGTGCCTCCACATTAGCCCCCACCAATCCCTGAAAATTCCCTCTAAAGGGAAATGCATTAGTTGCACACCTCCACAGAAGTAATTTTAATCTATCTTGAATATGCAACCTCCACAGTCCTTGCCATTCTTGCTCATCCAAGCCATAAATTCCCCTTGAAGATTCCTAATTGAGTAGATAATAAGCCGACTTAACAGAAACATTCCTCTCACATCAGGAGACCAAATTACACTATCATACACATCACGTTGGAGAGGCTTAAGAGAGCATATGACATCAGTGGAAACTTCATCAAAGAAACTCAAAATGAGCTGTCTATTCCAGGAATTATTCTAAAAATTAAAAAGATCAGCTATGGATAACAGAGGAGGAGGTTGATTCGGATTTCTTCTAATAGGCTTCCCTCCTACCAAACCTACAACCCAAGAATCTCTCAACATATCAATAGATTCTCAATTTCTTGGAATAAAGCAAACACTCTTTTGCAAAAGCACTCTCGACTGTAACAACCCTTGCCATGTCCATGAGGCACTCCTAGCAGATGAGACATTTAGAAAAGAATGATTCCTAAAATATTTGTCCTTGAGAATTCTTGCCCACAACAAATTAGGAAATTGAATCAGCCTCCATCCTAACTTGGATAACAATGCAATATTAGTGTAATACAATTTTGATTCCCACACCTCCCCATTCCTTTGCTGACATATGCGATCCCATGCTATTGGTGCAAAATGATGCTTCTTTTGGTCATTAAATCCCCACCAAAATTCTTTGAAATGCTTATATAACTCCTCACAACATTTTAGGTAGGAGAAAAGATGCCATCTAGTTTTGAGGGAATGGCAGTAGCAGTAACCTTAGTAAGGTAGTGAGTAGCCTGAGATAATACCTTTCTTTCCAGCCGATAATTTCTGAAGAACCTTTTGTCGAAGAGATTGAAATGCTTGCCTCTTGGACCATGAATTATCAATGGTACTTCTAAATATTTGTTACCCACTTTCATCTTTTGTAATTCCAAAAACTGTGATAGAGTAGCTTGCACTCTAGATGGGTATTATCTGAAAGCATAGGAGATTTACGCTGATAATTTTGCATGACCATATCATACTTATGCATCACTTCTTATAACGAATCTCCTCAAGTTTGCTATCGTAAAAAATATTAAATCATTTGCAAACATCAAATGATTTACTGAGGGTTTGCATTTCACGCCACCTTTACACCATGTAAATTCCCAGCCTCTTCTTTGTAATTCCTAGGATTAAGGCAACCAAGAAGGGGGTGAATTGAGTTTCATAGATACTCTATTCAAAACATAGCAAGAGGTGTTGACGGCCTCGGCCCAAAAATATTTTGGTAACTTATTTTCATTCAAAATAGTTCTTGCCATCTCTTGAATAGTTCTATTCTTTCTCTCAACAACCCCATTTTGTTGAGGAGTTCTAGGTGTTGAAAAATTATGCTCATAACCATTCATGCTACAAAAAGATTCAAACTTCTCATTTACGAATTCACTACCATGGTCACTTCTAATGGCCACAATGGTGTATCCTTTTGCATTTTGCACCCTTTTTGAGAATTTAATGAACTCATGAATGGCTTCATCTTTTGAAGCTAAAAACAAAATCCAAGTGAACCTAGAGTAGTCATCCATAATTACAAAGGCATAGGACTTTCCACCAAGACTTTGAATTCTTGATGGACCAAATAAATCCAAATGAAGTAATTGTAGAGGTCTACTAGTTGAAATGAAGTTTTTGGATTTAAAAGAGGTTTTCACTTGTTTTCCCATTTGACAAGCTTCACAAACTTGGTCTTTTTCAAAATTCAATTTAGGTAGCCCATTCACAAGATCATGCTTAGAGATTTTCAAAATTTGATGCATGCTTGCATGACCCAATCTTCTATGCCATAGCCAACTATCATTTACATTGACCACAAGACAATTATCCACACAAGCATTTTGATCAATGTCAATCTTGTACACATTTGAGTTCCTATGGCCAATAAACAATAATTTTCCATCTATGACATTTTCAATAAGGCATCGAGAAGATTCAAATACAACTCTATAACCTTTATCACAAAGTTGACTAATACTAAGCAAGTTATGCTTCAATTTATCAACCAATAGGACATTTTCAATTAAAGGAAGGGAGTTACCACCAATATTCCTATACCAATGATTTTCCCTTTGGAGTTGTCGCCAAATGTTACATTTCCACCTTTGATGGTTGATAGGCTTGAGAATCTTGATGGGTCACCGGTCATGTGTCTTGAACAACCACTATCCAAGAACCAACTATTGCATTTCTTCTTTCTTGAATCCTACAAAACAAATTCAAGATGAAGCTTTTGGTACCCAAACCTTTTTGGGTCCATTTGGGTTAGCCATAGTTCCCTTTGGAACCCATATCTTTCTAAGAGCTTTGCACCCAAGTTTCTTGAGAGGACAATAAAATATTAGATGTCCATTCTTGTTGCAAAAGTTACAAGTATGAAGAGATTCATTTGAGGATTTAGCTTTGACAAAGAAGTTTTTGAAATACTTTTCATTTTTATGAGGCTTGTAGCCTAAACCACTTTTGTCAAAAACACATCTTTGATTGTTTAGAATGTTCTCCAAAGCTTTGCTTCCTTGAGTGAATTTTTCAAGAATGGTGTTTTGACGAGTAACCTTATCTTTGAAAGCTTTGTTCTCAATTTTAAAGTTGAAACTTTTAGTTTCAATTCCTCATTCTCTAGCTTCAAATTTCCTTGTTCATCATTTAAGGAATCAAGGTCACTTGTAGCTAGTGAATGCTTCTTTTTCAAAACATTGTATTTGAGTTTAAGCTTTTCAAGCATAATGTATAACTCATCAAAAGCATTTTCTAATTCATCGTATGAAGGTTTTGAATCTTCAAGATCCGAAAGATATACCTCATCATCTTCTAGAGCCATGAAGCACATGTTTGCGATTTCTCCCTCATCTTCTTCATCGGAGGAGCTTGAATCGCTATCTTCCCAAGTAGCTTTCATAGCTTTCTTTTTATATTTGAGAAGTGGGCAATCCGCCTTAATGTGACCGGGTTTCTTGCACTTGTAGCAAGTGATGTGGTCCTTCTTGTTGTCCATCTTTGGGTATTCCTTCTTTGGCTCTTCTCTCTTGAAATCTTTGAAGTTCTTCCTTCCTTGCTTTCTCTTGAGGAAGTTTCTAAAATTCCTTGTCATGAGAGCAATATCCTCATCTCCACTTTCATCATTATCTTCTTCAATCTCAACTACGGAGGATTTCAAGGCTATGCTTCTCCTTTTTGAACTTTCCTCCTCATGTCCCTTCATGGTGATTTCGTGAGTCATAAGGGATCCAACAAGCTCTTCCAAAGGCAATTTGGTGAGGTCGTTTGCTTCTTGAATAGTGGTGACTTTGGCTTCCAAGTCTTTGGTAGTGACCTAAGAACTTTTCTCACCAAATCGGAGTTAGTGTTTTTCTCACCAAATCGGAGTTAGTTTTTCCAGAGTAAATCTAGTAAGCATGTCACAATATTTTCTTTCGGTTTCATTTTAAACAATTCATAGCTATGAACTAGCATGCTTATCTTAGATTCTTTCACTTGGTTTGTACCTTCATGAAGTGATTTCTAAAGAATGCCAAATTTCTTTTGCACTAATCACAAGTAGATATTCTATTGAATTCACTTCTTCTAAAGCACAATAAAGAATGTTCATAGCTCTAGCATTTATAGAAATTTTCTTCTTGTCCTCATCGGTATACTCATTAACGGCTTAGAGACAATTGTCTCACCTACGGCTTTCATAGGGTAGTGAGGTCCATTTAAAATACAAAGCCATAGATCAAAGTCAATGGATTGAAAATAAATTTTTCATCCTTGCTTTTCAATAGGAGTAATCACTTCCATTGAAGGAAGGAGGTCTAGATGTTGAGGGAAGAGAAGCAACCACAAGATTTTTAGGTGGTTCGGCAAACCCGCCTACATCCACCCCTCAAGCTCCTTACCGAGCCTTGAGGTTTCTCCACTATGCTCCCTTCAACCAAGGAAAAGGTTTCCTTACACTTAAACTTGAGAAACACCTCTTCAAGCCTCAAGAACGAGTTTGAGAACAAAACTCTCCAAACTCCTTTCGATGAACAACCCTCACCAAAATGAAACATGGTCTGGTTGATTTAAAACCACGATTTTGACCAACTTAAAATACCCAATTTTAAAGACTAACTTCCCATAAGTATATAAAAGGTTTGGGAGTTTAATTGGGATATTTTGAAGCCATTTAAAACATTTTCAATCTTCAAAACAAGTGGTAAAATGGTTTATGCAAGTTTTGAAGAAATATGCAAGTGTGTGGTTCAAATCCTTGTTAAAGATGAAGTCTAGAGTTACAAAAGTTACTCTAGCAACTTGAGTCTTCACTTTAGGAGCACTTCCATTGAAGGGGATGTTGCTTGATCGCTTCGTACTCATTTTGGATCCACTTTGCTTCACATCTCAATTACTTCTATTGTTATCATCAAAACATTGATTGTGACTAAAAGCCAACAATATATATAAGGTTGGCACGCATTTTGGTTTCTTGCCGTTGTTGGGAATTAAAAGCTTTTTTTTTTTCTTTCTCCTTTTTATTTTTTATTTATACTTAATTTTCATAAAATCAAGTCAAATGGAATGGCTTTTCTAGATATGCCCTTTATTAACATTTCTAGGCCCTTAGAATACTTTGAGCTCAAAAATTTTAAGTAGGGAATATCTAAAAATAGGTTGGATATGTACGTAGCAAATAAGGGCATCAGCTTTGAGTCTAGTACGTGGAGAATTATCATAGACATTTGTTTGGTAGATGCACTTAGAACTCCTATATAATTCATAAGACTGATTGGAGTCAAAAGAGGACTTGATAAGAGTATAAGACCTAGAGAGCTTCTAATATGAGATATGTGAGTCCAAGATTAAGGCAACCCAAGAGGGGGGTGAATTGGGTTTCCAAACTTTTTCGCTTTTAACCCCAAAAATCGTGTTTGCAAAGTAAAGACTAATTTAGCACAAGTATATAGATGCGATAAGAGAATAAGTGCTAAATGTAAACATGTGATTTTTAGGTGGTTCGGCAAACCCGCCTACATCCACCCCTCAAGCTCCTTCACCGAGCCTTGAGGTTTTTCAACTATCTTCAAATAGCATACACACTAGCTTCCGGGTGCTAGAGAACCGTACAAGTGTTTTTCCGGGCTTAACACTCAAACCCACTCAAGTGGTTTTTTGGGCTCACCACTCACAATCTAACAAGCTTTAGATATATACCCTCTCTAAGCTTCTTCTTTAGTGAACAACCTCACTAAAGGAATCACCTCTTTTGGATATAAAGATTGAAGAATAAACTCTCTCAAAGAGTAGATATGAAATTGGAAGCTCTATCTCTTGATTCACACAAAGACAAGGATATAAAAGTGTGTTTTGTGTGAATGATATGAGAAATATAGAATATGAAGGTTTGGATATTTCTCAAGTGATCTAAATGATATGTGGTCGTTGTGTCTTATTTTGGATGTTATGAAGGTGTATTTATAGGCCACATATGAAAACTAGCCGTTTATAGCCGTTGGGAGTCGTCTGTTAAAACGAGCCCGTAGACCGCTACATGAACGGTCGACCGCTTCAAGTTACCGTTACCAACGGTCATATTGTCAGAAGCTCAACGGATCTATTTCAAAATCAACCGGTCGACCGCTATACCAAGCGGTCGAATACCGGTCGACCGCTTCACCAGCGGTCGACCTCCTCAACTTAAGCACATGATCTGGTTTAATTAAAACCACGTATTTGACCTCTTCGAAATATCCAATTTTAAAGATTTACTCCCTATAAGTATATGAAAGGTTTGGGAGTTTGATTGGGGTGTTTTGAAACCTTTAAAAACATTTTAATCTTTCAAACAAAAGGTAAAACGGTTTATGCACGTTTTGAAAGATATGCAAGTGTGATTCATAATCCTTGTCAAAAGTGAAACTAAGAGTTACAAGGTTTATACCCTAAGGTCTTGAAACTTCACTTTTGAGCTCCTTGCATCTTCTTGATCTTCTTTCTTCAAGTCTTTGGCTCTTTCATCAAAACGTCTTTGTCTTTGAAGATGTCCGTTTTATAAACTTGATCCATTTATTGAAATCATCAAAATCTCGATTGTACACAAAAGCCAACAAGATAGCTGTTCAAATCAAAGATATGATCATTTCTGTTATGGTTGGGGATTGAAATGAGTAGACAGTTTTCTTGCCACCCCTTTTTCTCGGGAGAATTCAAAAGAAGTTAGAATTGTACAAATTAGGCTCTCATAAGATATGGACTTCTTTATATCCATTGTGAAGAACAATTGTTGGTATTGTTCTATTTTCTTTTGTTTTTTACAAACAAGAGCATTTTTTTCAAATGCACTCTTTCTTATTTATGTTATTATATATGGTTATATATGTTCTTTAATTAATAATTATGAAACATGGAGTAATATAATTGATTGTGAAAATACTAGTACTTTATCTTTAACATATTTTGATTGTTGTATTCCAAACCCTTTTAAGTGTTTACTTTGTTATTGGTTGTTTAAGTCCTTGAAGGAAGTTAATTACTTGATGTTTGTTTAATGATTATGTTAAATGATTTTGCATATCTTGATGTATGGTTTGCATGTATCATATTAGCCTTAGACCTGTTTAAGAATTATTGTATGACATGCACCAAGAATGTCATACAGTAATTCTTGAATTGTCCAAGTTTGGACAGTTTGAGATTATACACTCTGTATTACATGCAATTGACTGATGTTATCTTTCGTCTCGTGATATAGAGATTTCGGTAGGATCTTCCTTTTGTTCTCTGGGTATATCAGTACTAATGCGTTGTGAATTGTTTAAAATTCACAATGACTTAGTACAATGCATATACTTGGAGAACTATAGGGAAACGCTGCTGAAATTTCTACCGAGATGAAGGATAACATCACTCATTTGCAATGCAATACAGAGCGTATAATCTTGAATGAGATATGACCAACTACCTGTTAGTAAGTACATGAAAGTCATATTGTATGTCTTAGTAAGTTTTGTTATTTGTTGTTGATGAGTGCATAAAAGTGCACTCTGAATGTTACTTCTTCATGTTCATTTGCTAATCGATAAGTATAATTCGGACATTTTAATGGTATTGTTTCAACTTGAATGCTATTTTACAAAGTGTTCAGTTACGATTAATTTTTGGTGATTTTCTTGCAGGAAATAAATTAAGAAGAGTTGGAATTCTAACCCTAAGAGATGGAGCTTAATTCTAGTTCTAGGCTCTATCCAATCAAGCAAGAAGACCTAGAAGTTGAATGAAATGATATCGGGTAGTGAGTGAAAAAATCCCGAATTGGAAGATCTCCTGTGCAGTTTTCAGTATTTTTGTCATATCTTTTCCGTATAAGATCGGATTGATCCGAATGAAAAAGCATTGGAATCCTAACTTAAAGAATAACATTTTCTTCAGAAATAGAGATTCTCAAATGTAGACTTTTACTAGGTGAAATAGGCGCCGCAATATCTAGAGAAATATTTGTATGATATTCTCTGAGCAAATGTCACTTTTATTATCATATCTTCCATGTCAGATATCGGATTAATGCGATTCAAAAAGGATATGAAATCCAATGTAAAGGAGTAATGCTTTTCAGATTCCGACATTTAGTAGGCTAAAAATGGCAGTAAATATCTGGAGTAAAATCTAGAACCTTGAATGTGTGAATTTGGGATACGATTTTCTTTCTTTGGAAGGAAGATAGCTTAGAGGACATTGGAAAGGACTTCTTAAGCTTGTGGAGGCTAGCTTTTGGGGTGTTTTTTGATTTTCTTTAGCTATCTTTTAAGGGAGAGAGTTTCTTTGCTCGAACGGATAGCTAAATCTCTAAGCAAGGCTAGGGATGAACTCGTATAAATAATGGTATTATCTATTTGCTTTTGATTCATGTAATCGTTCTTCACATTGATACAACTCTTTTTTATCATTCTCCAATTGTTATTAGTTTTTTTCTCATCTCTGAATGATCTTGGAATGATTCTCTTCATAGATTCAGTCATGCTTTGTCTATTGAATGGTTAATGTCCATGATTGTGTTTCAGATAAGTTATTATCTTGTTGATTTGATTTTCAGCTGTAATATTACTCACGAGGTATATTGTCATTATTAGGTTATGTCAATAAGAATAATAACTCATAAGGTTTTAAAGTGGTGAATGATTTCTCAAAGGGTTACCTTTGAATTAAGTTTTGGTTTGTAGTTCTATATCTTCCAATTGGGGACTTTGGAGTTGAATTCCCCAATTGTGTTAATCAATGAATCAAGAGAAATTGATATACCGGATTTGAACGAGGAATTCTTGATGCTTTGCTATCCGTAATCTTGAGTAACCATTTTCACCATTATAATTCTAATTCTAAAATCATAGTTCAATCAAATTATTTCCAATTGATAATTAAGTAGTTTACTATAATTTTCTTGTTCTAATTGTGTTTCTTTCACCTATCTGCTTGAGGAATCGACACCCTAAAGCTGTGCTGCAACTACTGCATTATTCTTTGGGCGTAATCAAATTTTAGCGTCGTCGCCGGGGAGTACGGTGCAAGCATAATTTTCTTTAGCAACTCGCAAAGGTGGTAGCTTCGTTCTCTCTTTTAGCTTGCCGTTTTTCTTTTCTTTTCTTTTCTTATTATTTTCAGTTTTTAGTCATTTTAGTTTCATTTTGTTGTATTTTCCATTTTTTTTTGCATGCCCATATATAGAGACACTTTGGGAAGGTTTGCTTGTAGGCTTACGCTAGAGTTAGAATCATCTTCTTTTAATCCTTCATTTGACATTCCATCTAGTCCCGAAAACATGAGTAAGCACAAGGATCAGGCCGCTAGAACTCTTCAGGATTACCTCCACCCTACATGCACTGCCACACCATCATGCATCATGTTTCCTTTTTCTCTGAAAGATAACGCTAAGAGTTGGTTGTACGCACTAAGACCACACTCAATAGGATCATGGAATGAGATGACACAAGTTTTCTTCAGCAAATATTTTCCCAAACATAAGACCAGTGCTTTGAAAAGGCAGATCTCCACCTTTGCACAAAAAGATAGTCAGACTTTGTATCGGGCTTGGGAGAGGTTAAGGAGTTGCTAAGTATGTGTCCTCACCATGGTTATGAGAATTGGCATTTAGTTAGTTATTTCTATGAGGGACTTACACCTAGAGAGCGCCAATTCATAGAAATGATGTGTAATGGTGAATTCTTGTAGAAAAATCCAGATGAGGCCATAGAATACCTCAATGAGCTTGCTGAAAAAGCTCACACTTGGACCGGGCCTAGTACTGCTGAGAGTACTAATAGGTCACGACCTATAGGAATTTACCATCTGAAGGAAGAGGGTAGTCAAAAAGCTAAGGTGGAGATGCTTTACTAGGGAGCTAGAGGTGCTAAAAACTAAGGACTCAAAGATGACACATGTGGCTACTCGTGTAGAGTTTTTTGAACTGAGTTTTGTGTGTGGTGGGGTAGATCACCAAGCTCAAGAGTGCCCTACATATGCTGAAATGAGAGGAGTGTATGAGGAACAATGCAATGCCTAAGGTATTGACGCCAAAACAAGATAGCGATTATCTTATTAGCTAGGGCAACCGGTATGTTGCAAGGGAAGACACCGAATTCTTCCCAAAATTCTCAAAGAGAATTTCTCAAATTCAAATTATTCAATCATGTTCAAAAAAAACCCACAAGCCGGGTTAAAATAGCTAAGAATTGCATCCCTAATGGGATGTTACCAAAAATAAATAGGCGGCAAAAATCTAGTCCAAATCGGATTCAAAAAGAATTCCCAAAACGAAAAAGGAAAGAAAACCAACCAAAAATAGATTTTTTAGAGGGAAAACAGCCATTTTTGGGCTCAAAACGAGGCACACCAAAGCATAGCTGGGTGGCCACGACGTACGCGCCGAAAAGAGCTTTCCGAATTGGGGTCATGGGCACGAATCAGATACTCGTAGCCAAAGTTATGACCAAAAAACCGACACATGCTCCAATTAGGTTAGATTCCGATTTTCTTGCCATCCTTGCGCCGATCTACCCGCTCAAGGTAATTCAACACCATCAATGTGGAATCTGATAGCTCAACGTCATCTAACTCAGCTCCCCCTGCATCAGGTATGTACAAAAAGCCCTTCACCCCTTTCTCGGAAACATACAATCCGGGATGGAGATCCGACCAGCAGCAGCATATGGTACAACACCAGGGTCCTAGGCCTCATCTCACACCCCATACTTCTAGGAGTCTGTAGAAGATACCCTGCATGCATTCATTGAAGCTCAAGGCAAGACTAATAAAAAAATTTGAGTCTTTGATCACCCAAGTCGTGGAAGAGAACAAAGAGATTAAGAATCATGTTTCGAAGTTAGCTAGTGCTTTGACCATAAGCGAGCGTGGGAAGTTTCCATCCCAAGCTCAACCCAATCCCAGTGGACTATATTCGGCGCAAACCTCTAACCCTAATAGACAAGATCTTAAGTAGGCATATGCCATAACCACCCGATCTGGTAAGGTCATAGATGCAACTCCTAAAAAAATGAACACTCAAGAAATTTCGAGTAACAGGGAATTAGATGAGTCAAAGGATTGTGAGGTGGTGGTAAGTCCAGCTAGGGTGCCATTCCCCGAAGCTCTCAAGTCTACCTTGAAAGCTACTGACCATAGGGCTGAAATTATAGAGAACCTTAGGCAAGTAAAGATTAACCTTCCCTTATTGCATGTCATAAGTCAAGTTCCTACATATGCTAAGGTTTTAAAAGATTTATGCACTATGAAAAGAAAGCACCATGTTCAAAAAACAACATTCTTGACTAAGCAAGTAAGTGCCATAATTGAACAAAGAATTCCACCAAAATACAAAGATCCGGGCTGCCCTACCTTTTCATGCATCATAGGGAGTCACGAGTTTGTACAAGCCTTGCTTGACCTAGGAGCAAGTGTAAATCTTAAGCCATATTCGATTTACTTGCCGCTTGGTTTGGGTGAAGTTAAGCCCACTTCTATTGTGCTTCAATTGGCTGATCATTCGGTTAGGAAACCAAGAGGGATAGTTGAGGATGTTTTGATCCAAATTGAAAAGTTTTACTATCCTATTGATTCCTTAAATTTTGATCCTCAGTCGGTTGTTGATTCTGATTCCAAGATTCCTCTTATATTGGGTAGAGATTTTCTTGCTACGGCTAATGCACTTATTAATTGCAAGAATGGATTGATGAAGCTTTCTTTTGGAAATATAACATTTGAGGTCAACATCTTTCATATTAGTAAGCAACCAAGGGAAGAAATTGAGTGCCAACAAACCTACATGATAAATGCTCTTATCCAAGAGGAAGAAGTCTTGACAATCGACCAGGATCCCCTTGAACACTTTCTTTTTAATTCTGAATTTTCACTTACCGTGATTCTAATGTGTTTGCTGAAATTTCTACTACCTTGGCAAAATTGCAGGACTAAGGAGGATCACCATGGCGACCAAAGTATGAAGAATTGCCAGCTAGGTGCGAAAAACAATGACCATCAAGTGTGGAAACACCCAAGCTCGAGCTCAAGCCGCTTCCCAAGGGTCTTAAGCATGTCTTCTTGGGCCCAGATGATACCTTTCCTGTTACTATTTCTTTAGAATTAAGTGTTGTTCAAGGTGAGAAAGCTCTATAAATGTTGAATGAGCACAAGTTTGCGCTTGGTTGGACTATAGTTGACATAAAGGGTATTAGTCCATCGATTTGCTCACATAGGATTCACTTAGAAGAAGGAGCCACCCGTTGCAGAGACCCTCAACGTAGGCTTATCCCCACCATAAAAGAAGTTGTGAAAAATGAGGTAATAAAGTTGTTGGTTGTTGGTATTATTTACCCAATTGCTGACAATAAATGGGTTAGTCTTACGCAAGTGTTTCCTAAGAAGTCGGTTATCACTGTAGTAGAGAATGAAGTAGGTGAATTAGTCCTTACTAAAATAGTAACCGGGTGGCGGATGTGCATTGATTATCGGAAGTTGAATGCTGCCTCCTGAAAAAACCATTTTCCATTACCATCCATTGACCAAATCTTAGAGCAAGTGGCTAGCCATCCTTTTTATTGTTTCTTAGATGGTTATTCTACTTATTATCAAATTGAAATTGCTTTAGAGGACCAGGATAAGACCACTTTCACATGCCCTTTTGGGACTTATGCATTCAGGCGTATGCCATTTGGTCTGTGTAATGCCCCAGCCACCTTCCAACGTTGCATGATGAGCATTTTTAGCTATATGGTTGAGAACTGTATGGAAGTTTTTATGGATGATTTAACTGTTTTTGGTGATTCCTTTGATTCTTGCTTGCTGAATTTTGAACAAGTCTTGACTTGGTGTGAACAAACAGCCTTGTTTTAAATTGAGAAAAACGTCATTTCATGGTATCTTTAGGAATTCTCCTAGGTCATGCTGTCTCGTCTACGGGAATAGAGGTAGATCAGTCAAAGATTGAATTAATCTCTAAGCTTCCCGTTCCTAAGACTATTAAGGATGTTAGATCTTTCCTTGGCCATGATGGGTTTTATAGGAGGTTTATATATAATTTTTCTATTTTATTTAGACCATTGTGTAACCTCCTATCTAAGGACACCAATTTTGAGTGGACCAAAGTTTGTCAAGAGGCCTTTGAAATGCTAATTGGTAAGCTTACATTTGCTCCGATCATGCAACCACTATACTGGATGCTTCCTTTTGAGATTATGTGTGATGCTAGTGACTATGTTGTAGGTGTTGTTCTTAGATAGCGAAGGGAAGGAAAACCTTTTGTCATTTACTATGCTAGTAGGACCCTGAATAATGCACAAATGAATTATTCTACTACTGAAAAGGAATTACTAGCCGTAGTCTTTGCTTTGGATAAATTTCATGCTTACTTGATTGGTTCACCTACCACTATATTCACTGATCATGCCACTCTTAAATACCTTCTTACAAAGAAGGATGCTAAGGCACGACTAATTAGGTGGATTTTACTTTTGCAGGAATTTGATATAAGAATAAAGGATAAGAAAGGCGTGAAAAATGTAGTGGCTGATCACCTCTCAAGACTTACTTTCGTGGACAACACCAATGACACGCCAATCTGGGATGATTTTTTAGATGGGCATTTGTTTTCTATTACCTCTGTACCATGGTTTGCTCATATTGTAAATTATTTGGCTGTAGGCGACATAGCTGTAATGTGGAGCACACAAGACAATGGGTAACTAAGCATCCACCCACAGCTTGGTATACGCTGAAAACCCGTCTCCAAACCCCGACTCGACTGTTTCAAGACTCACATATTTTGACCAGCGTTCCTATCAACCCCTGTTCCTGCCTCAAAATCTTCTAACATGTCTCTCATATCATCATTTATGTTTCCCTTAGAATCCTCACTACTCGTTTTAGGTTCTAAAGTCACTACCCGATTAGAAACTTCTGAAATTGACTCCCGTGAAATACCTAATGAGTGTAACTCTAGTCACACCCAACTATGAATAAATGATCTTACATCTCATCTACACGTTTGAACAACACATTCTTACATCTCTTACATGGTAATCTTATCAGTCCATGACTATCTGCATAACTACGGGCAATACTCATAAAATCCCAAACACCATCACTATACTTTGCACTTCTGAGTCTATCAGCCTCATAAATCTAGCTATTATCCATATTGTTCCATCAATGATGAAAATACAAACAATAATGCAAACAAAAATACAAACAATAATGCAAAAAATGATGACATTCACACTCAACTCCAACTTTTTTGGGTGATAGGTCCTATCCCATTCAAGTTTACAATATCACGTACTGCACTTAATTGACCCGAACATCGTAATCGATGCTTTAGAAATTTTGACAACATTTCCCCTCAGTCCCTAGATACATGCCTACAACATTAAGCATGAACACCCACCGTTGAATGCGATGTGTAAGCTCAATATTGAATGTGTATCCAAAGGATGAAATGAGATTGAATCAAAATTTCTAAACACATATGTCACAATAGCAGATACAATTACGCACATTACGGATATTGTAAACTCAAACTGTCCATAACGTGGACAATTTAAGAATTATACCGAGTTCGTTATCTGAACTCGGTGTAATTCATAAACGAGTCTAAGGCCACTAAATGAATGCATGAAGCATAATTGTAAAAACTGTTCAAATGGAGTCATAACTATCCAAACCATACATAATAGCATTCAGACGTATTTTGCAAAGAGTCCGAACCAACCAAGAGTGTCTCCATAGACCATAATCCATCTAGACTGCGATTGTCGAACAACACTATTCTTCGACGAACATAATCCATCCAAAAACAAGCCAAAATCAATCCAAAAACAAGCCAAAATCAATCCAAATCGCAAACACTTCAACATAAACACATCACAACCAACCCCAAACTCCATTGCTTTCATTTTAGACCCTAAAACTTCAAAAACCACATGCTTTGATATCCTAAAATTCATGCTTTTCATCCTAAAAAAAAAAAAAATTTAAAACCCACTAACCTCAAATGCACTCCAATGTGAAATCCCAAATGAGTTGCTCCTTCCATACCCTTTTCAATGAGATTGGACGCCCAAAATCAGCTCCCCTCTTCTCCTCTTGCTCAAATCTCTCGTTTTCTATGTTTTTCTTGCTTTTGCTATACTGTCGGCGATTTTCCATCTTTCACATGCAAAATCACCGTTCGGATGCCCAAATGAGAGTTCGGACACCTACGTGAATAAGATTTATAGGGAATCATTGCCGCCTAAAATTTCAAACCATTCAAGCGGTGTAATTTACGTCCACACGCAAACTTACATGTAATAATGTTTTGATAATGATGCAAGATTAAGAAGATGTATACGTACCTATAATGATGCCTTTGATCCTCAAACTAGTTTTCTTAATCGAGTAGCATTCGTAAGACCCGTTAGTATTTCTGCAGCCCATCTTTTCATAAGTACTTCGGCCATTCTCGTAAGACAAGTACCTTGAACAAGTGTTGAGATGAGGCTTTGCACATTCGTCAACATCTGACATTGCGATGACATAAGTATTGACATTGCGATGAGGATCTTGTCATCTGAGCGTTAATCTTTTGCTCGAATAGTAATTTTAAACGTTTAGACGCACTTTAAATATAAACGTCGTCGTTTGAACGGCGTGCGAATAGTTTGTGCTTATGTTCGGAAGGTTTTTGCTAGGTTGACCATGGATCACTCGGAGAGAAGTATCACTAATGTCAAGGGATAGAATCAGCGACTAACTTGGGCAGATGCTTTTTCAGCGGAGTTGAGGGGGAGTCTTCGGGCGATAGTGGAGCCGACGCATTCGTTGTGCATAGAGCTCCAATGTTGCTTGATTGGTCTGGAAAGCAAATTTGCTCTAACGGATAGGGCTCTGATGGAGGAGATGAATATTATGAAAAGGGAACTGTTCGCTGTGAGAGAACAATTGTCCCAGTTGTCCAAGTCTGTCCATACCGTTCTGATACAGCTCCAGACACTCATCAGATGTGTAGATAATATAGAGGAGCATTTGGCGTATGTTCGTGACGCCTTCGAACAAGATCTGGACGAGCCATCTCGTGATTCGGAGTAGTTTCATGTTTATAATCTATCGCTATTATTAACTTATCCTTAGAAGGATCGTCTTCGACTTGTACTGGACATTATGATTGTGTTTTTCATTCGGTATTTAAATTATATTTGATATTCCATATTAATTATGTTTTTTCATTAGTTTAAATTTATTAAAATTAAACGGACGATTAGTATAATTAAAAGAGTTACTAGTACGAGTGCTATGTTAACGAAACCGATACTGCAATTACAATTAAATAGGTGATTAGCCGCCATTGAATTAGTGTAATAATGATTTTAATTTAAATAATTGGTTAGTTATAATTATATTGTGTTAGTGAAATGATTTAAATAAATGAAATTTACTGAAGTAAATTAAACCGTGTGAAATAAAAAAGTAAAAAAAAATGTAGCACATGTCCAAGCGTATCAAAACAGTGTCCGGACGTGTATGAATGTATGAAAGCGTTCGAACGTTCATGATAATCGTCCGGACGTATTTTGTAACCGTCGCATGGCTTACACGTGTTTACGTTACATGACGGTTGACAACAGTTGTCCCAGTTCAAACCCTATTCATAACGTCCGGACGTGGCATGACGTTTATTCAGCCAAACGTGTGCTTGCACGTCACACGAAGGCAGGGGAAAACCGTCCGGACTTACCATAACCGTTCAGATGTAGTAAATTTTTCGAACCATTTTAAACAGTTTAAATTTTGGCATTTAATAAGAGGACTCTCATTGGGCCACGTGTGCTAAAAAGCATTCGGACTGGAACGTCCGAAGGGTTCGACGATTATGAAAAATGTGAACAGTTCGACATTTTCATTAAACTGAACGTTTATCATCTAAACTCTCTCGACACTTAGTTGTTTCTTTGTCAAATCAAGGCATAAACTCATTCTGTCGACATTCTAATCACATCCAGGTATGTTTTGTTGATTTTTAACATGATTTTTGCTTTAAAAATTTTCTTTTTTTACAGTTTTACGTGTAGGATTTCAATTTTATTTTTTGTGTACTACATTGTGTTTTTTGATTGATTTTTTATGTAGAAATGGATTGTGTTTGTGAGACCCCAACTTAAGAGACTAGTAGCAACAATTAGTTTAAGTTTTTTAGATGCCAATTTAGACATTTAACATTTTAATTCTTGACTCTTTAAGGTCTACACTATTCTGAATTATTGGGAAAAGAAATGTGTGGTTGACTTTATTTAAAATTATATCTAAGGTGAAATTTTCCTCTAGCACTTTTTCATGCATTTAGTTATAATTTAAATGCTATATTGTTTGCAAATTTTAATAGTGTTAAATTTCATTATTAGGGTCAATTATGCTAGTCATTTTGTTTGTCCAAGTATATCCACCTAAATTGCAATATTTAGAAGAATTTGAGTTAGGGGCTTTAATTTTTTTGAAAGTGTATGTTTGCTTGAAATAAAAGTGAAAGGGAGTCAAACGTGATCTCTATGAAGTGGCAAGTAAAAAAATAAATAAAAGAAAAGTGAAAGAAAAGTGGGAGAATCACATGACAAAGAGAAGGGGGGAAAGGCAAGTTGCCGTCCAAGCTTAGCCAATAGGAATTGGCATTATTAACAAAGATGGTGGGGGGGTAGCGTTGTCTTTTTCTCTCAATTTTCCTTTGGTTTTGTTTTACCGCACAACACTTCCCCCTCTAGCTATTTTGTCACTCACGCACACGAACAAGAGGAGGAAAATGCTGAAACCGCAGAAGAGAAGAAGAAGAAGAAGAAGAAGGAAGAAGGAAGAGAAGAGAAGAAGAAGAGAAGAGAAGAAGAAGGAGAAGAAGAAGAAGAAAGAAGAAAAGAAGAACAAGAAGAAGGAGAAAAGAAAAGGAGGACTGCCGTATAGAGCTAGGAGAAGGTGTAGTGCAGTAGGAGAAATCAAGAGAAGCCAAGGTAAGGGTGTTACTATTTTGATGAAAATTTTTATAGGAAACCGTGGATGTCATTTTGAATTTGTTGGGGTTCTATTGTTATTTTTTTTTCTACACTTTGCATGTTGGGTTAAGTGGTGGAGTTAGGAAGGCAGACATGCACGGTCAGATTTTAAGTTAAAAGCTTTGAGAAAAAAACTTTGATGCGCTATAGGTGTTTGATGAAATGTCTGAAAGGAAGTTGGGAGCTATTTTGGGGTGGTTACTGTCGCACAAAAATTTTGAGTGGCTTGCATGATAGATCAATGTGTGGGATCTGGTTTCATGTTAGGATTAGAGCATGTGTTTGGTGTTGCTATTTGGTTGTGGAATTCCAACTTTGATGTTCATGCGAGGCTCTAAAATCTATATTTGGAGGACATATTTATTTGCTACTACCTTGATTTTGACCAAGAAATGGAAAGTGTAGTAGATTAGGCTTGAATATCTTGGTGTTGTTATGTGTCTTAACTTTGTTAGGTGGGAATTTTCAAAAGAACTGTTATGGGAGCTATAAGGTACTATAGCATCGCTATCTATTAGCATTTTGCAGAAAACAAAAGAACACAAAATGTATAGGGGATGCTTGTGCGGGTAAACAGCATAAGTTATGGCTTGTTTTCCTGTAGAAAAGTGAAGTTAGAATGGATGCTTATGCAGGTAAAACTGCCTTTTGTTCTTTAGAAAAGTAAGATAACCTGTTATATGGCAATCTCAATGTTAAATGTTATAAATTATTAACGTGTCTATGATTTAAGGAGCTAGTCATGTTGCTGGAAATCATTAAGAATTATAAGGTAGACTTGTTAAGCTAGTTGCTGGAATTTAGTTTCTACAGAAAAGAAAAAGAGGAGCAAGTTAGAGAGAATATATCTTGTTTGAATGTTGCAGTAAATTTAATGTGAGGATAGCGTAACGAACGATTTTGATCCTAGAGGTTTTATAGTAAAGTTATAAGTTCTGTCATATGAAATACATCCATGTTTAATGTTTGAAAGCAAGGAGTTCAAGAGGTCTAAGTTGTGGACATGTTGCTGGAATTTTTATGCAGAACCTTAATTTGATGGAAATCTTTAGTCTTCTGCAGAATTATAATTTACCCACTCTGTTTTTATGTTTGATGTTGTTAGATATAAATCTGGATAGCTATAGTGGGTACTATAAAGATTTATATGAAGACAATTGCTATCATCTAATCAAGCTAAAAGGAGTGTTTGGAGCTTTTAGAAAATTCTGCAGAAAATTGTCAAAGTATCGAGTTTACATAAGTGGATAAATGCTGGAACTTGCTTTGTTGCTGAGGCATTTTGTGTCCTATGGGTGCTGCAAGGTGATATAGAAGTTAGATAGATGCTTGTTTGATGAATAACCAATAAAGTGTGGAAACTAAATAACAAATGATCAAACTAGTGCATGCCGAAAATTATTTCCTGCAGATCATAAAGCTCGGATTAGGAGTAACCTTGATGCAATTTTTTATCCTTTGATCTTGAGAGAATTTTATGTTATAGGCCTATGAAATAAAAGATTTTAAGCCATACTTCAGGTGATTACGATAAATATTGAGTACGTTATGGATTTTTAAAAGTTCAGTCTTCAAGCTGTCAGCAGCCTTGCACGCCCAGATTTCTTGCTCATTCCAAGTAATTTTTAAGTGATCAATTTAAGTCATATTTTTATGGGTCTGTCTTGAATTTTAATTTTATGAAAGAGGAACATTTTAAGATAAAGTTCGTGTGATTTGGATGTGTATTGAACTAAGTTATGGTGTTTTGAAAGTGGAAGGCTGAGCTGGAGGCAGCAGCAGTGTTGCTCTAGGATTTTCATTTGCTATGAAGTGTTTTTGAAAAAAGTAAAGTAGTTCCGATTTTTATGTCTCCAAATTTGAGCTATGAAAGCATAGAGTTTAAAAGAAATTTCATGTAATTTGGAGCCATGTTTTTGAAGTTATAAATTTTTGAAGCTGGAGACGTAGAGGCTGTCCGCTTGGACGCCCCCAGCAACTTGCATTTTCAGGTAAACCTTTCGAGTGGCAAACAAGCTCCAAATTACCTGAAATTTTAATATGTTACAACATGGAGTGTAGGGATCATTTTGGCATCCAAGTTTAATGGGTTCAGGAAACTTAAGATAAAGTTTTACATTGTAGGATCACTGCTGGTTTAGTAAAGAAACTTGTGTGACTTAGTATGATGTGCTAACTTTTAATTGAATGATTATTTCCTGTATCAAGTAAATCTTTAAATTATTTAAGTGACAACATTAGTATGACTCATTTGTAGGCAAGGTGCCACCATAAGCTCGAGTGGATAAAGGTAAGTGGAAAAATATATTTTTCGAAAACTGGAATGATACACAGCATGATTATTTGTCATTGAGCACATCATGAGCATTTGCATTAATTTTCTCAAAAGGAAGAAAGGGAAATTTTATACAAATGAAAATGAGATTTTATGCTATGTTAGGATATGTTATGGGGCTAAATAAGATGGTCGGTACCGTACCTAAGTATGAGAGGTGCATCCACTCCGAAGGACGAATGCGAGAAGGATGGATGACTCCTAAGGGCACCCACTCCGAAGGACGAATGCTAGAAGGATGGGTTGTTCTCGAGGTATGTGCAACCACACTGAAGGACGAATGCGAGAAGGTGTGGACCTCTAAGGGTCGTGTCTAGCCATTAGGCCTGGGGCCACATCAAGGCTAGCTCGACCAAATGACATGTTCCAAGGGAAAGGGGAATAGTTCCGAAGGGAACACACAACCCTGACTTCAGGGGTAAATGGAGCGAGAGTAGTAGCCCAAATAAGACGAAGGGAACTTTTAAGCAAATTTGCATGTACAAGAGTTGCATACATAAACATGCATTTATTTTTGGCATATATATACCTGTCATTCATGATCATGTCATGCATATCCCTTACTGAGTCATTCGACTCACAGTATTTTCAATTGTATCATTCCAGATGATGTTCCTGGTGAGGGAACTCATGAGGAGGATCTAGAACCCGAGGAGGGGGGCTGACGAGGGTGCCCTCCCCTAATTTGCAATTCCTGTAGATCTTAAGTTATTTTTGAAAGAGCTGATATGAACCTCCATAGTGATGTGTCGTGGTCTGTTTAGGCTACAAGACTTAAGACTTTTAAGCAACTTATATTTTGGGACCATGATGTAATTATAACTTATTGCTTTAAGTTATTGCCTGAGGATTTGATTCTAAATGTCTCTCTATGTGTGTTAGTTGATATTTGATATAGATATATGTTTTTATTTTGCCTACACTTATTTACATATTCTTATACTTCAGTAGAGCGTTGAGGGTCTGCATGTCAGTTGTGGATAAGAAAATAAACTTTTGAAT
Source organism: Morella rubra (assembly GCA_003952965.2). Classification (NCBI taxonomy): domain Eukaryota; kingdom Viridiplantae; phylum Streptophyta; class Magnoliopsida; order Fagales; family Myricaceae; genus Morella; species Morella rubra. Next base: position 299,126 of record RXIC02000415.1, on the reverse strand, counting down.
AGTATTTGCATGAACTAAAGAAATTCATATTTTCCGAATTAGTAATAGGCAAGTTAGTTAAACAAAAAATTTCCGCTTCAAGATTTTAAGTAAGTGCGCTGGAGCGTTCATTGTTGGGAATGCTCGCGGCTGTCATTAGCGTCGTCGGGCTAGCGTTTGAGGCATGACAGTGTTAAGTGTTGGGATTGTGTTAAGTAGATTTGGTTGTGATTTGGTGGTGTTTTGGGTAGTGTGTGGGAGGTTTTGAGACACTGCCATGGCTGAATTAACTCGGTCGTCATCCCAATAGCGTCCGGACATTTAAATATTCCGTCCAGAAGTCTTAATCACCCGTTTGGACTCCTTTTAGTATAAAATACGTCATCGTTTAGTTTGTGTTCGAACGTTACATGAAACATGTCCGGATTGTGTTATATTAAAAGTTATAAATTTTACTATTTGTGTTTAGTTCGGACGGATATCCAAAAGTGTCCGGACGCGAGGATTTATCCAAATATGAAACGTTTCGTTTTTCTTATGCAGACGCTATGTCAATGCTGTCCGAACACTTTCATAGTAAAGTTAAATTGTTTTTTTAACTGCTTTAAGTTCGGACGCTTTCCAAACCGGTCCGAACACTAGTTTTATCTGTCCGAACGCCTTTTTATATTAAATTTGCATTTTCTTTTTTTATTATACCGTTCGGACTCCTTTATGTTGTTGTTCAGACGTAGTTTTAACCGTTCGAACGTTGTTTTGCAGATTATTGAAAATGAGCAAGCATTTGCGTACCAGCAACTAGACCGATGCCAATGAATCTTCTGCTCTAGCTTGATCGTTGGAGGAGCATACGACAGTCATCATGTCCCGCTCGGTCGTTGTTGAGTGGCATATCAAGTTGGCGGATTTCTTCGAGCTTTGGTTTGAGGCTTGGACGCTTCCAGAGATAGTGGAGCAAGCAGGTTAACTTCCATTCCTCCAGAGGACCGGGTATGCGTCGAAGAACCTGGTGTGAGAGTTTTATGCTTCTATACTTCAGGCGAGGGACCTCGAGGAGCCTAGTATGGAGGTGATTGTCTGGAACGTGCAGATCATATTCTTGCCAGACGAGCTAGTGGGATTTTTGTTGTACGTGAGGGATGTGACAGCATTCCCCAAACGTGCCAATGATAGAGGAGGGCTGGCCTATTAAGGACGAGGTTTTTCAGACGCTGCTGGGCCCCGATACGGCTATCCTGAAGGGAAGCAACATGCTTCACGGCAGCTGCTTCCTTTTTGGTGGATCATGCACCTGATTCTATGCTCTGCCATCGACCTGAAGAAGCACACGGCAAAGGTGACTTACGGCCGAGCTGAGTTCTTGTACATGGTAGCTGTACGGGGGCTTCCTATTGATATGACATCATTCATCTTACAAGAGTGTCCGATGTGTGGGGAATCGAGGTGGAAGTACAGTCAGAATAGCAAATCAAAGTTCTCAAAAAGTGTTGCGGCATTTTCCCTTGAAACCGAGGTTGCAGAGATTTTTTCTATCAAGGCAAACGGCAACGGATATGCGGTGGCACCAAGAGAAGCGTGTGGTTGAAGATAGGGTGATGAGGCATCCTGCAGACTCTGTGGTATGGAAGGACCTCGATAAGAATTATGAATGGTTTGGTCGGGAATCTCAGACGTCGGTTGGGTTTGGCATCTGATGGGTTCAATCCGTTTGGCAACATGAGCTTATCGTATAGTATATGGCTAGTGGTACTAATTTCATACAATTTGCCGCCATGAAAATGTATGAAGGATTCAAGTTTTATGCTGTCGTTGCTTATTCCGGGTCCAAGAAGTCTGGGAATGATATCGACATCTACTTACAGCCATTGGTAATGAGTTGAAGGACTTGTGGGAAAATGAATGTAGACGTACGACGCGACTGTGTCAAGTTCATTCAAGTTACATGCTGCTTTGCTTTGGACAATAAATGACTTCCCCGCTTATGGTAATCTCTCAGGTTGGAGTACGAAAGGACGGTTAGCATGCCCTAATTGCAATGCGAACACAACGTCATTTTGGTTGAAACATGGGGGCAAACATTGTTTTTAAGACATCACCGGCATTTGCCCACGAGGCATGATGAAGAAGTTATGGAGAGGAGATACTTCAACAACTTATGTTCGAAGTAGAAAACGGGCTGAAATGAGTTAAGTTGGACGAAGTGCAGTATATTCTTTGAGTTGCGTACTGGTCAAATTTGAAACTTCGACATAATTTGGACGTCATGCACATAGAGAAGAATATTTGTGACAATGTGTTGGGAACTTTGATGAACGTCAATGGTAAGACGAAGGACAATTCTAGTGCTCGGCGGGACTTGGCATTAATGGGCATTAAAAAGGACTTGCATTTGCAGGTTCGGGGTCAGCGGGAGGTGATGCCTTGTGCATTATTTACTTTAACGAAGGATGAACGTAAGAAGTGTTGTGAATGGCTGAAGGGTGTTAAGTTTCCGGATGGATACGCCTCTAACATATCCTGATGTGTGAATATAAAAGAAGGGAAAATAATGGGTATGAAGAGTCACAACTCATACGTCTTGTTGCAGCGACTGTTACCGGCAATGATACACGGGTTGTTAGGAAACGAAGTATGTACAGCGTTGACTGAGTTGAGCTTATTCTTCAGAGACTTGTGCTCAAGAACAATACGTTTAGACGTTGTGGACCAGTTAGAGAAGGACATCAGAATGATTCTTTGCAAGTTGAAATGTATATTCCCTCCATCATTTTTTACTATTATGGTTCATTTAGCTGTTCATTTACCTCGGGAAGGTGAAACTTGGGGGTCCAGTTCAATTTCGGTGGATGTATCCAATGGAGAGGTATATGGGGAAGATGAAGCGTTTCGTTAAAAATAGGGCACGGTGTGAAGGCTCCATAGTAGAGAATTATGTGTTAAATGAATGTCTAACTTTTTGCTCAATGTATCTTGGTACGGTTGAGACGAGATTTAATAGAAAAGACCGAAATTATGCCGACATGGATGATTGAAGTTGTCGTTTTTCTTTGTTTACTCAAAGTGTTCGACGCTGGGAGCTGGTAGGGGTCAAGATTTGAATATAAAGGAATTTACAAAAGCACAGTGGTACGTACTCAACAACTGTTCAAAATCAGCCAACATATAGAGTAAGCACTTATAATAATATTTGCTCACTTAAACACTTATCAGTTCATTATATTTTAATTTATTATAAAATATCTTATTTTTTATAGCGAGCACTTGGAAGAGATGAGAGGCAATCACCAATAAATGTTGATAGGAGGCACGAAGAAGGAATTTCCGTTATGGTTTAGAAATCGGGTATTTATTTAATTTTTTCTCTATTATATGTTTAATTTTGATCTTTTTTTTTCAAAGTTAACACGTGTTTATTATTTTAGATTCAAACTATGCGCAATGAAAATTTGGGCTCGGTGTCGGATGATTTGTATGCATTAGCATCCGGTCCGGATCAACGGGCACTTTGTTACTCTGGGTGTGTAGTGAATGGAGTTAGGTTTCACACGGTCTTTCGTGAACAGTTTCGTAACACTCAGAATAGTGGTGTGGTTGTTCTGGGGGACCATGATGGGGAAGATGTTGATTTTTATGGTCAGGTCGTGGATATTTACACATTGCGTTATTTGCGGGGGAATTTAGTTTATTTACTCAAATGTGACTGGTTTGACTTGAGTACTCAAAACTTAGGTCTTGATAAAAGTGGTCGGTTTGTTAGTATTAACACATCCCGAAAGTGGTACAAAGATGACCGTTCGTGCTAGCTTCTCAAGGGAATCAAGTGTTTTATATGATGATATGAAGTTGGGCGGTCATTGGAAGATTGTTCAAAAGATTACCCCTAGAAACACGTATGATATTCCACATATTGAGGAGGAAGCTAGTGAAGATGGAGAAGGACCGTCGAACCGTGAAGCATACCAGGAGAATGAGTCTATTGAGCTTTTTATGGACTTTAGCTCCTTTGACATGATCCCGTTGACTAGAAATGACGTCGAGGCTTATGTGCCGGTAACCGATAAGAGTGGTCCACAACAACGTGAAGTAGAAGGAAAGATGATTCCTCGGAATCGTTCAGTGAAGATTGTAGTGATTTTGAAGAATATGACTCCGAGGACTAAAGTAACTTTATCGTTTCAATTTACTTTGCGTTTCTATTTTATATTCATTTTGAGTAACATGTGTCATTGTGTTTTTTTTTCTCTAATATTGATTTATTTGGTCACAGGACGATGTCATGCTAGTGGGAGGAAAACGTCTTCGGTGCGATTCATTAGTTCGAGCTGAGAGTAGTCCCGGTACACTAGCAGTGTCGGGTCCTTCACTTAGGGATGGAACGAATTATCGTCCCCTACCACAGCAGTCCAATAGGCACCCAAAGTAGTTGTGCGTGTAAGTATCTTACCCCCAATCAAAATTAAATATTATGACTTTTAAATTTCTATGCTTAACTGAATTTTAAATTTTTATTCTTCATTTGTAGCGACGTCCGGAATCAGACACATTGAGGTAGTACGCGCGGGATTGCCTTACTCATGGCGTCATCAATGCTATCGAGTTATATTGGTGCGCTCGTTTGACAACATGTCCCATTTGAGACGAGTAAGTGGAAGGAGGTCCCTGAAGGGGTTAAATCGTATGTGATGAACCGAGTGTTGGCAAATATAATTTATTAAATTTTAATTGTTGAAACTTTTTTGCGTTTCTAACTATTATATATGTTAAGGATGACTTCCAACTAGATTACGACCGAGCTGAGGATTGCATCACTGTGACGTCTACGATGAACACAGCGTACAGGACGCACAAAAATAAATGTTCCAGCATTACTCGATGTTCAATTCCAAAGAAGAGGCGTTAGACACCCGTATCCCGATATGAACAAGGAAGAATGGACTCGTGTTTGTGATTTATTCGCGAGTGAGGAATTTCAGGTTAAACATTTTTATTCCATCCTGAACATTTATTTTATTTTATTATTAATTGTGGTAACAACTATAAATGTACAATGCAGAGGAGAAGTGCAATCAACAGGAGAATAGAGCTAAGTTGAAGATTGTACACACATCGGGAGCGAGGTCTTTCCAACGCGCAAGAGCATTGTTAGTAAGTAATAAATTTAAATTTTTATTACTTATTATTAAATAAATGACTTAGGTATTTTAATATGCACATTTTATATTTCTTTTGGTGTACAGAAAAATCCAGAATTTGATGAGATTAGTCCTGCGTTGCTTTATAAAAAGACGCATACTAATAGGGATGGCATGTGGACATCAGAAAATGCATGGGAAAATTTCGTAAGTTATAACGTTAGATTTAATGACGCATTCGTGTCATTTATGTTTCATATGTGCTAGTTTTTATCTTCTTTTCTAATTTTTAGGAAAAAATGGAGGCGTTACAGTTGCAGCACGAGTCAGAGGGAAAGTCATACACTGAAGTGGAGATCTTCGCAGAGATGTTGGAGACGGAAGTAGGTTACGTGCGAGGTTTAGGAGTTCAGTACGGTCTGTTGGATCATCTTCATCAGCATCGTCCATTGATTTGTCTCGAAGGTTGGAGGAGGCCAGATTACAGATTGAGGAGATGAGGGCTAGACATTTGGAATATGAAGCGCTTCTCGTCAAGTGGTCAGATATGGAGCAAGCGATGCGAGAGCACTTGCAGATGAATGGAGGAGCAGCAACGGAAGAAAGACGAAGAGTTGATGTAGATGATGGCAGAGCACAACGGAAAAAAGACGAAGAGCACTGGAAGATGAAGGAGGAGTAGCAAAGGAGCCTCGAGGAACAACAAGAACGGAGGATGCAACTAATGGCGGAGTAGATGCGTGAGCAGCTGGGAGCAAATCAGACAGTTGCAATCTCGTTTGATACCTAAACGAAAATTTGGGTAGGTTTATATATATTTACTACTTTGTCAGTACTTATCAATTACGTATTTTATTTATTTTTAATAACAATTGCATATTTGTAGATATTTTATTATATTATGATCGTTGAATATCTTTCTATTTGTATTATTTGTAAATTATTTTTAAAATTTTAATTAAATTAATTCAAATACAAAGAAAACCGTTCGAACGGTATCAAAAATCATCCGAATGGTTATTTGGCGTTGATAACGTGCGCACGCATAACTATCCGTCTGCACACATCGCGTTAAATTCTTTCATCCGCACGGTTATTTTCTCGTGTGCACAATCTTTTATTAAGCAAACGTGCACGATACAATGATACTTCGAACGTGTTCAACTGAACAAGCATCCGAACTTTATACATCATAGTTCGAAAGGATTTGGAGGATGACAAATAAGTATTTTGTCATAGATGAAACAACGGTGTAGACTTTTTTACGAAAGTGTCTGGACATCATGTATGGGCTGTTGACAATGTTGTATATCCATGCGCACGGATTGTACATGACGAAATTCATTTCGACACCTTGAACGAACCGTTCGCATGAGCTGTCCGGACATATGGGAGTACGTTCGCATGACGATTTGGGATTGGAATTGAAAATCTTTCATGCGAACAGATAGATTGTATTGGGCATGACAATTTTCATTATCATCGCTATGGCACATAACCGTTCGGACGGTTTTGTAAAACGTTCGAACGGTTTCAAGCAACAGAACGCCAAAATCATCACCCAAAACTTTGGCTGACGGGCTTTAGGTGACAAACCGGGTGACAACTTGGTTTTGTCACCTAAAACATTAGTTGACGAAATTAGTACTTTGGGTGACAAAAACATTTGTCACCCAAAGCCTTTTTTCTTGTAGTGGCAGTTCCCATTCCAAAAGGGTATGGAATGCTAACATTCCCACGGGGATTAGGCATGAGCCTTTTGCTAATTTCGCGGCTTGTGCGAATTGTTCAAGTGTAGACAATAGAAAAATGATTCGGAACACCATTTGCACTGCCATCTCTCTATCTTGCGACGATAATGAATGGAGTTGTGAAGCAGAGATGCATGCCTTGGCCTCCAGCTTTTATACCGAGATTCCAGTGCGTCTTTGATCAAATACTTCCACGGATGTTTCCTAGTCCACAATTGTAAGAAAGACTCAAGAGAGACAAGCCTTCAACTAGCAATTATTCTTCAGCAAACTGGTTTGCAGAATCACGTGGCTTACATTTCTACATATTGCCAAGTCATTTTGTATAGTCGAACTATTGACGGAATAGGTGTAGTTTATAACGAATTTTTACTGCCATTTTTAAAACTTCAAAATTGGAGGATTCTACAGTTTTCTTTTGTTCCCAAAAAATACATAATTGTTTGTTTCTTTAATATTCTTATCCATACATTTCTTTAATGCACAATATAAATTTCTCCATGGAGGATATGTTAGTTTCTGAGACTCATTAATTACTAGAGAAACATTAAGTGGACTGGGAATAAGCAAGCAATTCTTCTTTTTCTGGGTTGAAAGGAGTTAGAAGTTGTGAAAAGTAGTATGGCACTACAAGAAATATAGCTTTAGGTGACAAAAATCTAGGTGTCAAATCAAATTTTGTCAAAGTGGCCTTTCCCTGACAAAATATTAATTTCGTCACCCAAAATCATCCAGGAATGAAAAAACCATCTAGATGATCAAAAACACGTTCGGACATATTTCTGGAGTGATGACATACACGCGTCGCCAATGAGTGACAATAAAAACAGTCACAAAATATAAAAACTATCCGGACTTTCAACAAAACTATTCAGACTCTATGCTGGGTGACAAATTGCAAATTTTCGTAACTGAGTGACAATTAGAATCGTCACAATTTTTCCAAACCCATCCGGACAATTTTTATAAAACCGTTCGAAGGGAATTACATAACAAATAATAATCGTCAGGAAATATAGTGAAAAATTTAAAATCGTCATGAACACTCAACACCGTTGGACTACACAAAATGCGTTCCAACGGGAAAAAACATCCGTCCGGACTGTTAAAAAAAGTCCGCAAGGTATAACGCTTCTTCTGCGAATTGTGTGGTTCCATGTTGCAAAACTTCAGACACGTTAAAAATCGAAACCGTCCGGACCAATAAATACAGTCTGGACGGTTAAAGTTCTAGATCCATTTCGAATCAATTGGCATATTTAATGACGATAAATTTGATTGGGTCATGTGTGAAAAGGATACAGAGAACCGTCCAAACGCATATGAAATACGTTCGGACGCTTTTAGGAGACGTTAAACCTGCCAGACTTTATGAAAATCACAAACTCCCTCTCCTTTCTCAAACTCTTCTCCTAAACGGTTTCACTCCCCGTTTGACATCTCTCAGATAACTTCAGGTAAAATTTTTTCATGAGTTTGCTACTTAATTTCAAGCATTTCAATTCAATTCAGTCCGTTATTTAGTTTGTTGGGTCGATCAAATTATGCTGCTTTGGTTTGGTTCATCGAAACACCGTTTGAACGGTATTTTACAACATCCGGACTCGATTTCTAACGTCCGGATGGTTATTAAACATCCGGACGACATACAATTTAAACAACTCAGATTGATTTTTGTGCGAACGATTTTTCCTAATGTTCAGACGTTTTTGCTAGGTTGACCATGGAACACTCAAGAGAAGTATCACCAATGTCGAGGGACAAACAGAGCAACCAGCTTGGGCGGACGCCTTTTTACTAGAGTTGAAAGAGAGTATTTGGGAAACAGTGAAGCCGACGCATTCGTTGTGCATGGAGCTCCAATGCTGCTTACCGGTCTAGAGACCAAACTTGCTCTAAAGGATAGGGCTTAACGGAAGAGTTGAATATTATGCGGATGGAACTGTTCTCTGTGAGACAACAATTATCTGAGTTGTCCCAGTCTGTCCATACCGTTCTGATACAGCTCCAGACACTCGTCAAATGGGTGGATAATATGGAGGAGCATTTGGCGCATGTTCGTGACGTCCTCAGACAAGATCTGGACGAGTTAGCTCGTGATTTGGACTAGTTTCATGTTTATGCTTTATTATTATTATTATTTATTTAACGTTTGAAAGATCACCTCCGGCTTGTACTATATATTATGATCGTGTTTTTCGTTTTGTTTTAGGATTATTTTTGATATTTTATATTAGTTTACCTTCTTTCACTTGATTAAATTTATTAAATTTAAACGGATAATTAGTACGATCAAACGGGTGATTTGTACGAGTGCTATGTTAACGGAACGATTAGTGTAATTATAATTAAATAGGTGATTAGTAAATTAATTTAAGTGAAGGAAGTTAAATTTAGTGAATTTAACAACAAAACAAAAGAAATTTTAAATAAATCTGCTAGGGGTTTGGACGACAAACATAACGTCCGGACTCCACTACAGAGGTAGGCGTTCGAACATAGAGGGGTAGAGTTCGGACTCGAATGATTTTGTAGGAAAAAATAGAGGCGTTACAGTTGCAGCACGAGTCAGAGGGAAAGTCATACACCGAAGTGGAGACTTTTGCTGAGATGTTGGGGACGAAAGCGGGTTACGTGCGAGGTTTAGGCCGTTCAGTACTGTCTGTTGGATCATGTCTTCATCAGCGCGTCGTTGATTTATTGGAGGAGGCCAGATTACTGATTGAGGAGATGAGGGCTAGATAGATGGAATATGAAGCGCTTCTGGTCAAGCGGTCAGATATGGAGCAGAGATGCAGAGCATCTACAGATGATAGAGGAGTAACAACTGAAGAAAGACGAATAACTGATGCAGATGATGGCGGAGCAGCAACGGAAAAAAGACAAAGAGAATCAGAAGATGATGCAGGAACAACAAATGAACATAGTGGAACAACAAGAACAGAGAATGCAACTAATGACGGAGCAGATGCGTGAGCAGCTGATGGAGCAGATAGACAGTTGCAATCCTGAAAAATTTATGTATTTTACTACTTTGTCAATACTTATTGATTATGTATTTTATTTACTTTTTAATGACGATTGCATATTTGTACATATTTTATTATACTACGAGTATTGAATATATTTTTATTGATATTTTTTGTAAATTATTTTTAAAATTTTAATTATATTTAATTCAAATATGTGGAAAACGGTTCGAACGCTAACAAAAGTCGTTTGAACATTGTAACGTGCGCATGCTTACAAAACAAGTCCGAACCCTTACTCTGTCCGAATGATATTTCTAGCATGCACACGGTTTTTATTAGGAAACCGTTCGCACGGTAATAAAACACTTTCCAACGTGTTTTGCGGTAATTGTGTCGAACTTCGTTTGTAAAAGTTTGAACGGTTTTTGAAGCTAACAAAAAATATATGGTCATAATGAAACAACGGTGCGGACGTCTTCACAAATGTGTCCAGACATATTTACATTATCGTTCAGACATTTTTATACAACGGTGTGAACGTTTATTCTGTGACAAAATATATTTCGTCACATTGGACTAACCATTCGCATGAGCTGTGCGAACGTATAGAGAGAATATTCGCACAGCTGATGTGAACGGATGGATTGTACTAGGCATGACAATTTTCAATTTCTTCAGTATGGCACCAAACTGTTCGGACGTTGTTATAAACCGTCAGAATGGTTTCGAGCGACAGAACACGCAAATCGTCACCTAAAACATTGGCTGACGGGCTTTTGGGGACAAATAGGGTGACAACTCGGTTTTGTCACCCAAAACCTTAGTGACAAAAATTAGTACTTTGGGTGACAAATTTTTTTGACACACAAAGTATTTTTTCTTGTAGTGGGCCCACTACAAGAAAAATGGCTTCGAGTATGAAAAGTAGAATGTCCCACTGCAAGAATATGCCCAAAATTTTTTGTTTTATGGGTGCAATTTAAACTACTAAAACACAGCTTTAATCTTCCTCAAAATGCATTTATAAAATTTAGATATTTTCTTAGGGAATTATAAGGATTTTATGCTGTCAAACCATTTACTTGGGAGATGAGCCTCATGGGAGAGTTGAACTACTTTCATGGATTTCAGATTAAACAAAGCAATAAGGGCATCTTCATAAACCAAGCAAAATACACAAGAGATTTGCTCAAACATTTTGGAATGAACAACTCAAAGCCTATGGGTACACCTATGAGTCCATTAACCACAATGGAAAAGGATGAGAATGGTAAGGATGTTGACCAAATGAAGTATCGAGGTATGATTGGCTCCTTACTTTATCTTACTACAAGTAGACCAGATACCATGTTTTGTGTGTGCATGTGTGCGAGATTTCAAGTCTTGTCCAAAGTAGTCTCATCTCCTTGCAGTAAGAGGATATTTCGTTATCTTGTTGGCACACTAAATCTTGGTCTGTTTTATCCAAAAGAGTGTTGAATTTAATTTGCAAGGATACTCGGATGCTGATTATGCCGGTTGCAAAATTGATAGAAAAAGCACTAGTGGTACGTGTCAGTTTCTTGTCATATCTCTAGTGTCTTGGTTTTGTAAGAAACAAAATTTTGTGGCTTTATCAACCACAGAGGCTGAGTATATTGTTATTGGTAACTGTTGTGCACAAATATTGTGGATGAAACAACAATTGGAGGATTTCAATCTCTATTACTCTCCCATCTCAAAAAAGTGTGATTACACTAGTGCCATAAATCTTTCTAAAAATCCAATTCAACACTCTAGGACTAAACATATTGAGATTGAGCATCATTTTATTTGTGATCATGCTCAAAAAGGGTGACATTGTACTTGAGTTTGTAAGCACAGATCTTCAACTTGCTGATATATTCACGAAACCTCTCAATGTGGATCGCTTTTGCTTCATTGTCAAGAGAACAATATGGGTTTCCCCACCAAATGATTATTATTCGTATGAATTGCTCATTATATCATTTTTTGGTTGATTGGAAGATTTTTCAAGTTATTATATGTTGTTCATGCTTATATTGATTGCATCATACATTTTTACCTTGAAAACAACTTGTTTTACACATTTGCATGTCATATGTCAACACTTTGTTAACAAGTGATGACACTTCTGGATTGCTTGACTGTTTTCTCTGGAATATGTATGTGTCGACACTATTCAACCATGTGTCAACACACTGGTGTTCCTGGAGAAGTTTGTTGAGCAAGTGTCGACACATAGTCCTGTGCATATGCAATGTGTCGACACATGCTTCCATATGTGTCGACACATGTTTCGACTAGACAGTTTTTCAGACGATGCTTCACTTCCTTTAATTAAATTCTTTCATGGCTAATAAGTCGACACTGCATTCACTTCACTTCTCTTAGCCCTAGAAATAGTTCTCTCTCAATTTTCAAACCTCTTGTAACCTATTCTCTCTTCCTGCACCCTCTCTTCCTCTCACGACACCCTCTTGTTGCGCCAATCCCTTTTCCTTCTCTACCGAATCTCCACAGAACCTCTCCTCCACCACAGAAATCATCTTCCCTTCCCTCTCCACTATAGAAAACCCTAGCCCTAACCTTCTTCCATGTACAGTGGCGGATGCAAGAGAGTATTTGACGTGGGTCAATTTTCATGGCCATGGAAGCAATTGAGAATGGATGAGTACCATTAGCAACCCACGGCATTCCTTCCTTTCGTACTAGGAGTCATCAACAACGGTTCAATCGGAATTTTTGACATCGCAAGGTAATTTCTGGTCGTTGGGTGCTGTTGCCTTGGATTACGGAGAATGTATTTGACTTCTAGGAGATGTTTGACTTCCATAGGTGGTCAAACTTCATTGGGTTGAAGTGTGACTGCTTTCCTTATCTAGTCAAGCAATCATTTGGTAATTTTGGATTTACTGTTTTTGAGGATGCCACTAGTCTTGTTAAAGGAAAGGATTTGGATTTATCTATCACATCATTAAATAAAGTGGCTTTGTCGCCAAACTCTGGGATAAAGTTATTTGAATATTATACATGGGCTGGGACTACAAAATAATTGACTTTGAGTGACAAAAAATTTTTTCACTAAAAGTTAAAATTTTCGTCACAAGGTTTGTCAGCGTATGAGCATTACAAAATGTATTTCAGGACAAAATTCGGGTTTCGTAATGAAAATTTTTTTGTAACAAAAAATTTTGTCACTAAATCTAACGATCGATCGACAATGGTACCTATCGGTTGTGAAACCGAAGTGATCGATTGGGTGGATCCACGATCACTCGGACTATGTTTTGAAATGATCAATCGGGAAAGAAGCACGATCGATTGCCAATTTGAGGATGATCGAACGGTAATAATGACGATTGATCAAATACATATTGATTATCGATCGATACATATAACCAATTGATCGTTTCAGTACCATCGATTGGACGTGTTTGTATAATTGATCAATCACATGAGTTGGCCGATCAATCGTTGTATTAAGAACCAATCTGTCGGTTACGTTAGAGATGGAAAAATATTTTCAAAGTGATCGATCGATGTCACACAACGATCGATCGTTTGAGTTGGATGATCGACCGACTATTTCTCCTTCGATCGGTCACTTATAATACCAATGGATCACTTTTTGCTAATGGTCGATCGCTTGCACGGAGGCGATCAATCGGTTCTGTTACTGATCGATCATTATTTTACGCGCTTTAATATTGGTGATTGAATGTGGGTATTCGCGATCGATCGTGTTCACAATAACCGTTCGATCGCTGAATTTGCCGATCGAACGTTAATAACAAAATCAGTAAAAAAAAGAAGCAATAATAATGGAAAATATTATATAACACGTACTATTACAATAACAATACAATACTTACGCTAATAAACATAAATAATAATACATAATTAAACCGAAATTAACATTGTAATAGTACATAATCACAATGCTATTACAACATACATGCATCTACCTGTGTGAGCCCTCAAACTGGCTGAATAGTCGCTTTGACATGTCGGGCATTTTCTTCTCCATTGTTGAGGACATTTTCTTCTTCAGCTCCTTTGATATTTTTGCCCGTAAGCGCTCTTGCTCCTTTTCGCATGCGCTCCTCGTGCTCCATCGCATGCGCTCTTGCTCCCTTTTTCATGCGCTCCTCCTGCTCCAACCGGATGTCGCTCCTGCTCCACCCGCTGCTCCTCAAGGTGGTCCCGCAGCATGGCCTCCATCTCAACTTGCTTCTTCACAAATTCTTGCAATTCCTTTTCTTTAGCAGCTCTCATTGCTTCTATCTCATCCCTTGCCTTCGCTAGCTGGTGCTGTAGATCAGAAGACTGTGTAGTTAAAGTTGATGAAGGAAAAGGCTTAACCCCGATTCCTAATCCTCAAACATATCTCGACTTCTTGTCTAATATCTCAGAATATACTTCAATTTCGATGTAAGTCTTCCCTTCTAAATCACACTGGCGCTGGAAGTCATCCATCCATTTCTGAAAAATGACAATAATTACTAGAAACATTAAAGTAGATAAACTATAGAGACATATTTCAACTAGATTAAAATGAAAGCGACTTACATAAATTTCTCTCGCTCCTTTTGAGGTCCAAACACCATCTTTGTTTCTTTAATTCTTTTTATACAGCTCTACTATATTGATTTCACCGTTGTCGAGAATTTTCTACATGGAAATAGCATAAAGTTATTGACAAACAATTTCAAAAAATATGAATATATCAATAAAATTCATAATTTCGTACTTAACTTACCATGCAAGCTCGTGTGCGCTGGAACGAGCGTGAACCAGTAGCATGGTTCACAGTCAACTTTGATCCATTTATCTTATTTTGCTCTCTTCGTTTCAGTGATATTTTAAGTAATTAAATATAAAAGTAATGTAATATTTAAGCAACGAGTTTTTGTAATCACATACCATAAATGCTTCTCTGGTGAACAGATCGCATAACTCCTTCCATTGTTCTTCCGTGGTATCAGGGTTGGGCTTCAACAACGCTACCTCTTTACTCGGGAACTTCTTGAAATATGAATGCATTCGGTTGCAGTGTGTTCGACTTGCCGTCATCATAGGTTCGACTGCCGTCCTCACGTCCTCTTGACGGGTGTAGTCAAGGTTGAAGTGGTCCTACATAAGTATCAAAAATATACAATATTACAATGATAAATGAAATGCTTAACCAAAATACTATGCTTACGAGTTTAGTCATACCAACACCCGATCTATAATGTACTTCTTCGCTTCTACTGGAACATCAACCCACTTGTTAAGGAAGATCGAAATTAGCCGTCAGACCAACATTCCAATCTTGGTCGATAGAGTGGCAGCAGTGGAAAGACACTCCTCCACACTCTCCCTCTGGGATATGCACCGATAGTTTCCCAGACCCAAGACTTTTCTCCAACCGACCCCGCATGTCCTACCTCGCCTGTGCTTAGAAGCAGATGTCTCTATATAAAATGAAATTAACAAAGCTAGTCGATCGTTTAACTTAAAAAAATTATAATATAACTTAAAATAATTTCTTACAAGCACAAGTACTGGGACAAGTTGGCATGCCTTGTCTCATGGAGGCATTCGGTCTTGGAGAAGGAGCACTCAGACTAGAACTCAGGATCGGACTCACAGTAAGCAGAGTAAGTGAGCCATGCAATTGTCTAGAAGTAACAAAAGGAAATTCCTGTCCATGTTTCATTTCACCGTACAAGCTGTGACATAACAAAACAAACGATAAAGATGTGGTAAAAGAGACAATAATAGTAAAAACACTTCAGTAAAATCAACATTGCACAGAAAATATACTTGAAAGAAATTATTAATCAGAATCTGATTCTTGCACATTATCGTCTGATGCCTCATCCTCAGTAGAATCGCTATCACTTTCAAATGAATCTTCATCCCCACTTTCTTCTGTATTTTCTTCAATTTCTGCTTCATCCCCTTCGAAACATCATTACTATCTGTACGCTTTTTCTTCGGCTAATCAATTGCATCAAAAGCTTATGGCATTGTCTTCCTCATACTCTTCATTCGTGATGGCTACTCCCAATTCGACGTTTACATCAACTTCACCATCCAGATCCGGGCCGTGAATGTCATTTGTATTTCTACAAGACAACTTCTACACGACTCGCCACATAGGTCCATGCGATTATCAACTAGATAAAACACTTGACTTACATGATTTGCCAAAACAAATGATCTTCTGAATACCACAGTCGGGAAGTGTTTATGCTCTTAAAGTTCTAGTCGATACAAATTTCACTGTGATCCCCGACATCCCACCAATCACACTTAAACAAAATACTGTATTTTCCGCAAGTATTGCATGCATAAATGTCTACAAGTCTCCATAAAATTCTATTGGATTTCCCTCATGTATTCGGTACTACAATACCACTGTTCTAAGTTCTCCGTCATTCTTCCTATTGTACTGCATGATATCTACATCCGTTCACAACACATGCAGAATAATGCATCACTCGTGTATCAGGCCCACGTGCCAATGAATACAATTCATTGATTGATGTACATGAATTTTGAGAATGTAATGATTGAACCTACAACAATATATTAGAAGGTTATTAAAAAAAAGACACGATATTAATCAAAATTCTTTCTAAATAACACTTACGCACCCTAAGAACCAATCCAGAAAATTTTTCCTCATGCATACGAGAAATGTCACCAACTCCTTGCGCGCGAAGTTCATCCATGTGTTCACTGTAACGATAAAGTTAATCAACGACTATGTATTATAGTAAATTTGAAATTTTATTTTACTTATCTAAGTAGTTGCTGATGCCTTTGCAATTGTTCATCACATACCACCGATCTTTCATGAACTTTGTCCGGCCTATGTCATGCCCTTTTACAGCCCCCATCAATCTAATTCTCTAAGTGAACACATCTAATGACCTTTCTAGTACTTTTATCACACCGTCAGAATCGTACTTTTGACCCCTCGATGGTACTGGAAACAAAATGTCGAACACACGTTCTCAATATACACTTCTGCAATCGACCCTTTGGGACGGACTTATTTTTCACAGATCGTTTCGAGACAACCCAATCAAGCATTGCATTGTAGCGTAAGTGACAGCCAAATGCATCATCACTGTAAAAAAAGGGGTGGAAAAATCATTTCCAACTTGCATAAAATTATCCGATATCTTCTGACATCCTCTACAATATAGAAATCTTCAAAGTACTGTGAGCACAACTCTCGAAAAAACAAACATAATTCGGTCACTGCGCCTCCCACGTCTTCCTTCAATGACCCTTGGATCATAACTAGAAGAACCCTTTGCAAGAACACATGACAATCATGACTTTTCATTCTAGACACCTTCAACTCATCTAGATTCACACAACTTGAAATCTTAACAGCATAACCATTAGGAAACCTCACGTCTTTTAACCACTCATAGGCCCTCCTTGCTCTCCCGAGTTAAAGTATATGCCTCTTGAGGCATCAATTTGACCCGACCATCATGAGCCAAGTGCAAGTCCTTTTTAGGCCCCATTTCAGTGAAATCTCTAAGTGCACCGGCTAAATCCCTGGTCTTGAACTTGGTATTGATTACTGTCCCAATCATGTTGTTACATATGTTTTTTCGATGTGCATAACATCCAAGTTATGCCATAACCCTAACGTACTCCAATACGGCAGTTGGAAAAAAAATGCTTTCTTTGTCCAATTCAAACGTTCTGACGACTGTTTTTTTCTTTCCCCAATTCAAATTGTTCCAATATGTTCTCACCAGTAACTCCCCAGGCAGAAGTCTATGTTCTTCTTTCCCATCGAATGTATCCACATCAGATTCTATGCATGCCCCGGTGTCAAGTATCTCCTATGACCCATATAACACATTCTTCTCCCGTGCTTCAACCACTTATAGTCAGTGTCTAAATTACACTTGGACATGCCAACTTCCCTTTCGTATTCCATCTAGATAAATTGACCAATGTTGATAAATCATTTATGGTCCACATCAAAGCTGCATACATCTTAAATATCGTCCCTTTTGAAGCATCATATGTCTCAACTCCATCTTCCCATAATTGTTTCAACTCATCCACTAAGGGTCGAAGATATACATCTATATCATTTCCCGGTGACTTGCGACCTGGGATCAAAAGAGTCATCATGAAAATGGGACTTTCATACACCTCCATGGGGTAAATTATATGGAAACACAACGACTGGCCAAATACTGTACGCATTGCTCATGTTTCCGAAACAATTGAATCCATTCGAATCAAGACCAAGGTGAATGTTGCGGGCATCTTGAGCAAACCAACCATGGTCCTTATCAAAAATTCTTCCAAACCAATGAATCTGCAGGATGCCTCATACTCTCCCCATCGTCGACCCGTTTCTCCTTATTCCCTCATGTCATGAGCTATATCATTTGTGGTAAATAAACGTTTACGTTTAGGGATTAAAGGAAAATGATGCAACACTTTCCTAGGAATTCGATTGCGCAAGTCATCTTCGAATTTCCACCAAGACACCCCACATATCGGACATCTGTCTAACTCACTGTTTTCCTTCCAAAACAACACACAATCATTCTGACATGCATGGATCTTATCATAACTAAACCCAAGACCCTTTCGCAATTGTTTCACCTTGTAATACGATCTTGGTAACGTCTCCCCCACTGGCAATGCCTCCTTAATCAACTATAACACCAAATCAAATTTCTTAACCACAACTTATTCTCTGACTTCACATGCAACAGTCGGACCGTAAATGACAACTTACTAAACTTGCTATATCTAGGATATAATTCACATTCTGCCTCTTCCCATAACTTATCAAATAGTGTTGAAGCCTTTGATCTCGAAGTGGAGGTTTCCCTAATATTAGGGTTCTCTGTTTCAACCCTTGCCGCCCCACCTTCTAACTTGCACGAACATCGGTTAACATTTCCTCCATCCATCAGAGTTATCTCCCTCTAAATCCTCATCATATGTGGTAAGCTCACACTGGACTCTTGACTCAATTTGAAGTAAGTTGAATACCCTTCCATGAAACACCCATAACTTATAGCTCACATCAAACCCATTAATGTATATATGATCTTCCATTTTATCCAACACTTGAAACACTACATTTCTGCACTTCCGACACAGACATCTGATCTGACCCCGAGAGTCTACACAACAAGCAGCCATACAGACAAACCCACAGACCCCCTCTACATACTTTTCACCAAACTGATTTTTCTTGTAAATCCAACTCTTATCCATCGCCACCAATCTAAAACAATACACGACATTAAGTAAATCATAAATACCGATTCATTGGAACTTGACTTTGTGCCCAGCTAATAGGTCCTATCCCATTCAAGATTGTGCATTAGAGTTGAACGTCAGTTCAACTTGTGTCCATCCATATACTTGAAAAAATTCGGCAGCATCTCCCCCAGTCCCTAAGTATACGCATCAGCGTTGGAGGCAGACCTCATCATCGTTATATGACGTCATACACCAATACTAGTAGTATACCCAGAAGACAAAAAGTAGATGATACCGAACTTTCTCCAAGACTGGACATGACACAAGTACCGAACTCGTCCAACCCCGAATACACAATCTCAAACTGTCCATATTTTGGACAATTCAAGGTTATTACGCGATAAACACATATTTATTGCCTCCTTAACCCTTGAACGGAATCTAAGGTTACACACATTATATCCTAAAATTAAACCTAAACAAAACAAGTCAAAAGCACTCCTATAATGATCCTCCATGCTTCTCAAACTTTATAATTCATTTGTTGCGACAATTTTTCTCTTTTTATCGACCATTGACACTTGCCGCTTTAGAGTGAAATTCTTGTAGCGCCATCCCGTCTGTTTTGTTTTTTTACCAATTCAATGATAGAAATAACAGATGAAATTGGTAATTACCGAACCTGACCGAAGCCATCGAGAGATAAACCTCCCATTGATGTTTAGAAAGACATATTTCCGGCACCAAGAAATAAAGAAGACTTTCTGTAAAATATAGACGTAAAATAAAGAACGACTGTTCTGCTGAAAAGTTTGGCAGATTCCCGAATTTAATCAGAGACAGAGAATTGGGCTGTTCCTCTTATCTTTATCTTTTGTTGTTGGTTTCTTTCCCTCGTTCGCAAGAGTAAACCAGTGCTTTGTACATAGCATTATCCTTGCAGCTTTAAGCAGACTGGACGATTTATGTGTTGCCAAGTGAAAAGATTTGCGTAAAAATAAAAAATAAAAAGATTCGTATGTTTAAAAACTTTGGTTCTTTTTGTTTAGTTAAATTTCATTTTATATATAGTTGTTCTTCAGTGCTTATTTATTGACGTTTTGAAGTCTTATGATTTGTTATTCATGTTTGTTGTCGATGAAGCACAGTCATCAGCTGCTCAAACCTCCAGCTCTGCAACTATCTCCAGTCAGTAACCGTTGTCATCAGCTGACTCAGCGATTTCACAAAAGTCAAACATAACGGCCTGAGTATACACGCGTCAAGTGTGCCGTGAATCTAGGATCGATATTCCAATCCATAACAGACTTGTACAGCCTATATATATTAATTATATTCATGATTGACCAATGAGAAGAGTTTTTGAATCATTCTGTTACAAATTCTTTATGATATCAAAGCCAGCTTGACTCATGTCACATGGCTAATTCTGAGGGTAAAAAAGAGCACAATATTCTTCTTCCTCCACCCAAGGATACTCTGTCGTCACCCTCCCAACCTCTTATCAACAGTATAAGCTTGCTCCCTCACCTATTTACAAAAAAGCTGACCCATAAGAATTTTCTCTTATGGGAAGGCTCAAATGATTCCCTATCTACGGGGTCAACATCTGTATGGGTATATTGAAGGCAGCACTCGCCCACCACCTCTTTTTCTTGAAGGTTCATTTGACACAAATATGATGTATGACCCTTAGGTCCAACAAGATCATGAGCTCATTCTGAGCGCTATCATCTATTAATTATCTGAACCTTTGATTGCTCAGGTTATTGGGCTGACAACTTCCAAAACTGTCTGCCAGGTTCTAGAGGATTTTGTTTGCTTCCAAAACAGAAACTCGCCTTGGTTAGCTTCATACTTAATTAGTTTGATAATTAGAGACCATAATATTGAAAAAAAATAAAGCTAATAGATTAATGGAAGAATTATTGACAAAAATGTTTAATTTAACAATTAAAGACCTTCATATTGAAGAAATGAAGCTAATAGATTAATGAATTATAGTCCCAAATATTACTTAAAAATGATCTGGCTACATTAAAAAAGGGAGCCGACTCCATTACAGATTATTTCAGGAAAACTAAATTGCTAGCTGACACTATGGCAGCTGCTGGACGTCTTCTTTCCTCTGTGGAATTCAATACCTACTTCCTAACAGGACTTGGCTCGGATTATCATTCATTTGTTACATCTGTTACTACCTTTTTGATTCACCATCTTCAGAGGAGTTGTTTGGTCATCTCTTGACTCATGAAGCTCATCTCCTTCGGCAAGCTGCTACTACTACTCCTGCTTCTATAGAAATTACTGCAAATACTACCATGAAGCAATCTGCTCCTCGTGGCAAAAATGGCTGTGGTTGTGGTTTTCACTGTGGGTACAGTGGTCGCGGCTGAGGCTGATTCTCACCTCAATCATTCCCCTTTTCTGATGATCGTTCAACTCGTCAAGTCTGTTTTAAATCTAGTCGTACAACACTTTAGTGCTATCATCGGTTTAATCAAGCTTTTCAAGCCCCCCCGCCAACCTCCTTCACAACTCATTAGTCCTCCATACTATCAGTTCATGATTCCAGCTGGTATCTCGATTATGCAACCACAAATCACATGACCCACGACATCTCCAATCTGACCATACAGTCTTTTGAGTATGGTGTCGACGAACAAGTACGTGTTGGTGATGGGTCTGTACTCCTGATTCCTATCACACCGTCGATTCTTCCATTTCCACACCTTCTGACAAATTTCTCCTCCATAATCTCCTACATGTTGCACTTATAAGTAAAACGTTAATTTTTGTTTCGTCAGTTTTGTGCCGACAACTCTATTTTCTTTGGATTTCATGGTGATTCATGTGTCAAGGATCTTCGTACTGGGAAGCTTCTTCTTCGCTGGCCTACTAGGCATGATCTCTACGTGTTCCCATTTGCCTCTGTTGACACTTTTCCATCTTCATCCGCTTCTCCTCAAGCTTGTGTTGGTGTGTGGATCTCTGTCCCTCACTGGGATCAGCGTTTGGGGCACCCATCCTTGAAGATCTTCCTTCGTCACTTCTAGTTGCCAGTCACAACGCATCCTACTACCTCCAGCCTCTATTCCGCATGTTGCCAAGCAAGTCCCACACTCTTCCATTTTCTTGCTTCACCTCTACTTTCACTTGACCTCTCCAGCTCCTTTTCATGGATGTGTGGAGTCCTGCTCCCATGTTATCTCAGGATGGTTTTCGATTTAGTTTTTCATTGTTGATGTTTTTAGTCAATACACATGGTTATTTCCCAATAGGTGTAAATCCAATGTTTATTCTCAATTTATTAAATTTTAGAAATCTGTTGAACCTTTCTTTGATCTTTGTATCTCCTTGGTTGAAACGGATTGGGGTGGTGAATTGCATTCTTTAAATACTTACCTTATTTCTTAGGGCATCACTCAAGGCTTGAGTTGCCCTCAGACACATCAACTACAAGGCACAATCGAGTGCAAGCACCGACATATTGCCGCGACTTCTATGCCTCGTATTTTCTGGGCTAATGCCTTCCAAACAGTTGTTAACTTAATTAATCGCGTTCCAAGTCCCGTAACATGACATGCATCACCTTTCTTTTTTCTTTTTAACAAACAACTAGATTACACATTACCTCATATTTTTTGTATTGTTTGCTATCCACATCTCAAGCCATATAATTATCATAAGCTTGATTTTAGATCATTACCATGCCTATCCATCAGCAACAGCCCTTCACCACCGGTATCTCTGTCTTCATCAACCAACTTTTCATGTATATGTTTAACGGAATGTGGTGTTTGATGAAACAGCTTTCCAATACACATCTCTCGCTCCACCCACACCTATATCTCCTCCTTCAGCCACATATTTGCCTCTTAATCCCTACCTTCCTCAATCATTTTCAGTTTCTAATACTCTATCTGCATCTCCTCTAGCTACACCTCCTGCTCCATCTCCTCTCAACTCGGACTCCTGCAATAATTCATCTTCTAATCCCTTGTCTAGTCTTCCAACTCCAGCAATTATTACTTGTTCTCATCATCAAATCTACTATTCTAAAATTCACACTGATGGTACGGTGCCCTGGCCTACACCAGGGTTCACGTAATCAAGACCACTGTTCCATTGGAACCTACTACCGTCGCTGAGGCTCTTAAATATTCAGAATGGAGGACGACCATGGATGATGACTTGCAGGCTTTGATGACCACTCATAGATGGCACCTTGTTCCCCCATCCCCTTCGCAAAATTTTCATGTTATAAATGGGTGGCTAAAACTAAACACAATTCTTACGATTATGTTGAATGCAAGAAAGCAAGGCTAGTGACGAAAGGGTATCATCGTCAATTGGATGTCCAAAACGCATTTTTACATCATAATTTGAATGAGACTATTGATATGGCTCCGCCGGCTAACTTCATGCACCCAAATTATCCACAATATGTCTGCAAGCTCAACAAATCACCTTATTGGTTAAAACAGGCCCCCCTCTAAGCTTTGGTCTAAGCTCCTCGAACTTGGGTTTTTTGCCTCAAAGGCTGACAGCTCCTTGTTCACTTTTATTCGCCCTTCACTCAAAATTTATTTCCTTGTCTATGTCAATGACATACTGATTACAAGATAGGATAATACTATTGTTGACTTGTTGATTACCACACTTCGATCTAATTTTCCACTCAAGGACCTTGGCAAGCGGCACTTTTTTCGTGGTATTGAAGTGCACCATCTTTCTTCTGGAATTCTTATCATGTAAGTCTTTGATTGTAAAAATGTTGGGGTGGTAAAAATTTTGTGTTGGAGTTGGTGAAAAAGTGAAGATAGAGATGATTTAAATGAATTGTTTATATTTATTTGAAGTGAAAAGTGATGATTTGATGGGAAAGAGAGGATTTTGGGGAGTTATTTTATTGGGGTGGAAATTTTGGAGGGTGGAAATGTTGGAAACCAAACACCACTATTGATGATCGCCTTCGCAAGACCAAAATGTCCACCGCAAAACTTGTTCAGATTCCAATGGCCACAACTAGGCAGATCCCTGCTCGTGATGACACCACTTTTGAGGATTCCACACTGTACTGCAGTATTGTTGGTAGCGTCCAATATCTCTCTTTTACATGACCTGATTTGTCGTATGGTATTAACAGAGTTTGTCAATATATGCATGCACCGCACACACCACATTGGCAAGTTCTTAAATGCATCTTAAGATATCTTCGTTACTTTGCTCACTTTGGTCTATTTTTTGCTCGCTCATCAACTCGAATCATGTTTGCATACTCAGAAGCGGATTGGGCTGGATGCCCCGATAATCATCGTTCAACTAGGGGTCTGTGTGTATTTTTTGTTTCTTACCTCATTGGGTGGAGCTCTCACAAGCAACCAACGATTGCGCGATCGACCATCGAAGCTGAATATAAGGCCATTACAAAAGCCACCTCTGAACTTCTTTAGGTCCAAGCTCTTCTGCGTAATCTTGGCATTACTCTATCTTCTCTTCCAGTTCTTTGGTGCAATAATTTTGGCGCCACTTAACTAACCTCAAATCCTGTCATGCACACTCGTACCAAACTCGTTGATGTTGATTATCTTGTACGAGAATGTGTTGCTTCAAATTCTCTTCGTATCTCATTCCTGTCCATTAAAGACTAGCTGGCTGACCTTCTCACCAAACTGTTATCTGTTACTCATTTTTGTACATTACTGATGAGCCTTTATGTGCGTCCCTTATAGCTTGGCTTGTGGGGGATGTTGAAACACATTGATCACGAGCTCAAACCTCTAGCTCTACAAATATCTCCAGTCATCAACCATTATCATCAGCTGACTCAACAATTATTCTAGAATAGTCCAATATAATGGCCTGAGAATACACGAGTAAAGTGTACCGTGAATCCAAGATCAATATTCCAATCCATAACAGAATTGTACAGCCTATATATATTCATCATATTCATGATTGATCATTGAGAAGAGTTTTTGAATCATTTTGTTACAAATTCTTTAGTTGTATAACTTGCAACTTGCTAATTTGAAGTAGATCTTTTAGGCCCAAGAGAAATTTATAGCTCTGCCATAGAGTGCAAGTCTCTAATCTCTTTTTAAATTTTTCTATTTTCGGGACAAAGTGATTTTTTCGTCCCATAAAACCTTTTGGGGATATTGGGAAACATGTCAAGACAGCCCCAATCCATCCCAAAAAATCTTTTGGAATGGAAACTTAACGTTTTGGGACAGTTTTTTCGGTTCCAAATAGTCAAGTTTGTTATAGTGGTGTGATATAGACTATCGATACACTCGAGTCTCTGTCTAAATACTAATAAGCTTATTGTCCGGAGACTAAATTGTTGACAACATCTTTCATCTCCTCTGAGGCTCCAAATTGACATTTCACACAGTGTGTGGTGGATGAATTCAGGTTTTGTCGCCGATTATAGTGTCCGTCCGAACATTAAATTAGGGACGGACGTCTTTCGTCCCCTTTAAGAATTTGAATGGGCGTTGCAGAAGAAGTGTGTAGGACAAATTCAAGCTTTCTGTTGGTATATGTTGTCTAGACATCGAGCTTGCTGTCCAGGTATTAATTTGGCTTAAACTTGTTCATCCCAAAAGACTCCTTGAGCAGCTATCCAAGCACCAAAGGGGACGAATCAGACCATAAGTGAGGAATGTGTGACTTTTATGGATGAAAAGGTTTGTCCCAAAAGGAGTTGTTTAGGGACGAACTATGGTGTTGCGTCCTCAATGAGGGATTGGATTCAAAACAGACCGTACGAGTCCAGACATATCCAAACCCACAGTCTAGATTTAATCTCCCAAATCTGACGATAGATAGACCGCCACCTCATTTAATGAGGCTTGACCGTGTTGACTCGACTCGGCTCATGGTTGCCACAAATTGGGGCCCCAATTTTTATCCTCCACTGCGGTAACGGTCGGACCAGTATAATATATATGCAAACACAACTCCGACCGCTATGGCACGAACAATTCGAGCCCACTACATATAGGCTCCTTTTAGAACCATTTCAAAGCCCACCCATTTTGAACCCCCAAATTCCTCCCATTTAGTTTCTTTCCAAATCTCCCCATTTCAGTTTCTCACCCATTTCGAAATCCCTCAAATCCCACCCACTTTGTTTTTTGGTTTTTGTTTGAAGAAATCGCTGAAGAAACAACACATAGTGGGTTAAGCGCACTCAGCTTTGTTCCCACCACCATCTTTTGAGAGAGAAGCTTCTTGTTCGCTAGTGGGTCCAAGTGCTCTAAGCTCTAAGCTCTATGAATTCGGGTAATTATTACACATCTCCTTTGTCTAATTTGGTAGTTAAATTATGGAGTTGACTATGTAGACCGAAGACATTATAGTTTTGCTTGGGTTTTCTTACATAAACAATCAAGATTTAAGATTGACGAATCGTTTTATGACCATGGGATCTATGACCTAGACCAGTTGCTCAAAAGAACTTTCTGCATGCTACCTAGTTGCATTCTAGGTGTTTTTGTAATTGGATTAGATTGGATTGTTCTGTTATGTATTGCCTCCTTTAATTTATTTGATGTCCGTACCATATTTTACTGTGGGTTTCATCTATTCTCTCTCTTAGATGATAAATTATCAATGAGGTAGTGGCGGAAGGTATATTTGGTGATTAATAATTTTTTTATACAAAATACATTCAAGAGAAAGTTTATCAATATGATGGTATATAGGATTTCCTGTCTCGTGTATTTTACTAAGAAGAAATTTCTAGGTAAGGAAGTCCGTAAACTTTGGAGACTCAAAAGATGTCCTTTTGGCCTTAGCTGGGTACCAAGAAACAGAAATACATCTATCATATTTATTACACTTATTTTGTTGACTGCTTTTTTCGTAACTCAACATTTAAAGGGCTGACCTCTTTGTCGTGATAGTTGAAGATTTCCTCCTCTACTTGCTTTTATTAATGTGTTTATGACACATTGAAATGTTGTTGTGGTTGTATGCAGGATTATACCTCATTTTCTTGTTAAAAGATCATCTCTTCAGCTCCTGGTGGAGATCATCACGGGTGTCCCTATGGACATTTGAGGTTACTTCTATGACTAATTCTGATTGTCTTAAGCATCGTCAACCAGGAATGACGCAATCTAACTCCCTATACTTGACTATGGAATTGTAGTGGCTAAGCTATATGTTGGCATGCCACATCTCACAACCTTGTCCACAACCTTTTGTTTTTTGTTTTTTTTGGTTATAAAAAGTAATTATTGATGTCAATAACGGGCATAAGGACAAGTGAGTTCAAGAAAGAAGGCTCATAAATAGGACGCACAAACCAACATCTTCTAGACATCCTTCAGAAGTTCACCCTATCCTTGTAGCTACCTGTTGCAATAATTAAATTTCTTGTTTCATGCTAAATTTCCTTTATTTTGTCATTCCTTTTGTACTGGCACCTAGGGATCTTTTGTTTTTCTAAATGCCTCTTTGCTGCAAACAAACATTCTTCTTGTATAGTACTCTGTTTCTTTGTTCTTGCGTGAGTCATTATTGTCTTAGTCGTAAGCATGCTCGACATCTCTAAACTGTAAGGTCCAAACATTTGCGACATTCCCGTTCTTTGCTCGAACCATATCACCTACTCAATCAAACCATAAAAATGAGGCAAATAAAAATTTATCTAAAATTGTTGAATTAGAGACCGAAGAAAAAATATGACTCACCGTCTAGGTTGGCTCTATTACTAGACTCTTGCCTATTAATATTTTGGGGAATCTTGCAATGTGTCTCCACCATGTATCAACCTGTTTAATTTAATAGCTACAGATCAGTAAAAATCATACACTCTATTTCCTATAAAAATCATGACATAAGACCAAGGTATCATCAAATAAAAATGATGATCATGAATAGTAATAACCAGTATATATTTGTGTTGATAACTTTAAAGGAAAGAAAATTACTACTTTCTATAGATCGGTGCTTATAATAATTTTTAGAAAATGATCGTGTTTAGAAATATAAACTGAAATAACCAGTATATATTTGTGTCTACCAATAATAGAATAAAAGGTGAAATTATAGGTTTTCTTTTTTCTTGCTTCCCATTGCTGATCATAAATGTACAGTCTCCATTTCTCAATGAACTTCCAAAAACGTAAACAAATAACGCTTGCATGCAAATAACTGATAAGGAAATTAATTTATGAGTATGTATAAGTTTATGAATTAAATATTGGTCTAGTGGTCAGCTAGCAAAGTCAGAGAGAAAATATCATTCTGTGGCTTTTGTTGCCTGTAAGTGTTTCTGAATTGCTTGTAGCCTCTATTTTAGAGTTAGACCACTAGGGCCAAACCACAAACTCACTAACAAATTAAATCATGTAGGTCCAGACCACAAACTCACATTTAAGATAAATCATTTTAGAGTCAAACCACTAGCGTCAGACTAGAAACTCAATCACAATAAACCACCATTTTAGAGTTAGACCACTAGCGTCAGACCACACACTCACTCTTTAGACAATCTCACTCTCTTGAGTGTTGCAGCATAGAATATAAGAATACAAACAAAAAGTATCATACTCTCTCTCTCTCTTTACATGTAAGAATACAAACAAGAACCTACAATCAAGAACCATCAAACTCTCTCTCTCTCTCTCTCTCTCTCTCTTTTTACTTGAATACATACAAATTGAGCAACTCAGTCGAAAGAATAGAACACAAAGCATTAGACTATGTCTCTCTTTAAGTGAATAAATACAAACTAAACAAGTCAAAAGAGACAAAAAGTTGAAAAACAAGCTGAAATAGAAGACTTTTGAAATTCACCTAAGGAAAAGGAGAGAATAACTTCTTAGTAGAGACAATGAGAGCCTTCTAACCCTTTTTGGTTTTGTCAAGTTTGGCGATTTGGGAATTTAAAAATGAGATTTGAAATGGGGGATTTGGGAATATAATCGATGGTTCGAAGTGTTCAGGCAATAGCGGTAGGAATTGTGGTCGCACATAAAATATAGTGGTTTGACTGGTACAGCTGTGGAGGACAAAAAGACTGACCCACGCCAGCCACGACCTGACACAGGTCAAGCCTCATTAAATGAGGTGGCAGCCTATCTAGCGTGGGATTTGGGAGATTAAATCCAGACCATGGGTTCGGATGTGTCAGAAGCCTTACGGTCAGGACTGAATCCAAACCCCCTTAATGTCTCGAGTGTATGGGGAAAGCCTGAAATTTGTCCCCTTGAAATTTAGGGATGGGCCTTATGAGATGACACTGGGATGAATGATTTTTGTCTACAATGATCTTTGAGCAAATGAATAAATATAAAGAGTTAGAAAAGTAGACAAGCAAACACAATGAATATTAATTCAATATATGATGGACCATTTCGTACAAAAATGTTTTTGGGACAAAATTTGTCCGTCGCACTAGGTGTCCCAATAAGTCCATTATAAAATTTTTTTTTTTGGGACAAATATATTTCAACCGTTCGAATGCGTTCAAACGTTGCATCCAATGTATACAAACGTTCTAACAGAGGACGAGCCATTGTAATGATGGACTGTTCAATTTTTTATCAAATAATAAAATGTTATTATGTTCTAACGGTGGACATTCTAATGGTGGATGAACCGTTCGAACACTGAAAAAACAACAGGACACATCAAGTGGACACCAAAAAGGAAAGAGAATAAAAGATCAAATGAACTGAGGGAAGCTTTTTAATGTCCAATATTTATCGGTGCATACCTTGCTTCCAGCTGCGAGCATAAACAACAGGACACATCAAGTGGACACCAAAAAGGCAAGCACGTGATTCTTCCTTTTCTTATTGGAAACAACTTGAAAGTTCTCCAAAGTAGCATGTGCATGATAGCTTGGATCCTCATATTTGTATTTTTTTATTTTTGCAAATTTATAAAATACCCTTTTTGCTAATTTTGGTGTTAGCATATCTGGTTGAACTATGTTTCTTTATTCTAGACTTGTGTGTGATATGCATTAAAATTGAGATTATACTAACATTTTCCATATGAAAAAACATATCAAAAGTATAAGAAAATGCAGGGAAAAATAACTTTAAAAATGTAAAATTAAGTAGACAACTAAACACATAACAATATTGGAGTCCAACAAATTTAAGTCGCAAGAGATTGAATTCAAAACAAACACCATAATAATTGTTAAGCATCAAAAGAAGAAGATTCATTGCGATCCATACTGAACATCCTTGATGCAGAAACATCCCATGCCTCGTACATTTCAGTTTTGGCATCATCATCCACGTTGTAGCGGAGCCAATGATTTGTAGCTTTCCGCAACACTTGAACTACCTCCAGCTCTGTTGCAACTTCTTTCATCGTTGGTCGTTCCCTTCCACTTACATATAAGCACCTTCTTGTAAGGTTCGTAACCGCAATGATCTCTTCTTTTTCACCTTCTTCCAAAACTTGATTATCAATAATACTAAACAAATTATTTTGTTCCATTGAATCGGTGAAAGATGCAGCTAAATGTTTAGCTTCTTGTACCATCTTTGAAGAGATTGCTTTTTCTCCAGTCAAAAGCTTAGCAAGAACCACACCAAAACTATAAACATCACCCTTTTCTATAAATTGACTTGATCGAAAATACTCAGGGTCCAAGTATCCAAAAGTGCCATGCACTAGTGTGGTTAGGTCGGTTTGATCAATAGCAATAGATCTTGAAATCCCAAAATCTGCTATTTTTGCTCTATACTTTTCATCTAAGAGGATGTTTGAGGACTTGATGTCCCAGTGGTAAACAGGTGAAGAAGCTGTTGAGTGTAGATAGAATAGAGCTCCTGCAATTTTTGTGGCAATTTGTAAATGCATATTCCATGTTAATGAAAAATTCTCATTGCGGTTATGGAGGTATTGGAAAAGAGTTCCATTCGGTATAAATTCATAAACTAATAGAGGAACTTCTGTCTCCAAGCAACAACCAAGTAGCTTAATCACGTTCCTATGACAGATTCGTGATAGAACGACAACTTCTTTAATGAATTCTTTGATTGTTTCTTCGCCAATTACCTTTGAATTTTTTACTTCAATGATTTTTCCATCTAGTAACATGGCTTTGTAAATAGTGCCTAGTCCTCCTTGACTGAGTATTCTATTCACGTTGAAACGATCAGTTGCCTTCTCTAAATCCTTCGAAGTAAATAGGTTAGGGTTCCCAACATTCGCTTCACTCGAAGATAATTGTTGTTGTAGCAACAATCCACCATTTCATTTGAAGAATTTCTCCTTGCGTTTCATCATTTTCCTTTTCTTTAAAAATTTGTGCGATCCCCAACCACTAATAAGTGGAAATGATACCCCAACGCCTGTACTAGCACCTGTTTAACTAATTGAAATAATAAATATTACTCCTTACAGTTATATTGAAACACAATTATATACTTGAAGTGTCTCTTAATTGACTGCAAGAAAAATGCGCCCGGAAGAATCTATGAAAACTAAAAAGTCATTAACATCAAAAGATCAGGAGATAATGATCTTATAGATGATCAATATGCCATTTGAATGAATATTGAAAATTTTAAAAAGAAATTAAAATAGAAAAAGATATATAAATAAAAATATAGAATTTCCGGTTCATTTTTCTATTTTCATTTTTTTTTCTAATTTTGTTTGTGAGGGACATTTCAATCAATCTACATCAATATTTTTTGTCCGATTTAGAGGCTTAATCAAACAAAGGGTGAGGATTTATTATTTTTGAAACATGAGGGGCGTAACAAAACAAATTGAAACTTGCAAGGCTAATTGATTTTTACTAGGGCTGTTCATAGTTCGGGTTGGGCCGAGTGCGGTCGGATCCGTACTGGTCAGTTCTCTGCTGGTCCATCCGACCGAAATAACTGTTTATTTGACCCGCCCGATCCGATATGTACGGGGTCAGGTCTTCCTCCCCCGCGCCGCCCCCTTTTTTTTTTTTTTTTTAAATTTTTAACCGTGCCCCATTTACGGATTGCAGGGAAGCAACTATCCTTAGCAACATGAAAAGTTGATGGGAACTCCAACACAAAACTATCTCGAAATAATTAGTGACAAAAGCCATAAGAAATCGTATTGACTGTCCTGTGACAGTTTTAAAATACTATCCCACAGTTTGCTGTTTCCTTGAACAGATTTTGGTTAAATATTAACTGAAAAGGACATGAGAAACATAAATTCAGCGATGCTGATCATATGACCCAAAGCAGATGACTATTTACGATTCCTTACAAGAACAATAACATTAACAACTTCCAAGATGATTGAAACTAGCTAGTAATGCAGGTCAGATGTGTTACAGATACAGTAGGCACCATATGCACAACTGATATACTACAAAAAATATTAAAATCAAACTATGAGAAGACAACTGTTGAAATAAATTGACCCACTTAACTAGAAGTCACATATACCCAAACAGACAGCTATATATTTGTCTGCATATATATTCCAACCAGAGACTACAAGTAAACAGAGGACATGTATGCAGTTGCGACTAATGGAGGAAGGGATAGAATAAAACAAAAAACTGAACAGGATGGTGAAGGCCTATAAGCACAAATCACATTGTTTCCCTGTACGAAATACACATGGATCCTCTTGGCAATATCACTATCACTGCAAAAGGATAAATAAATATGATTTCAGTTACTTCTCTTTTTCAAGGCATCCAACAGACTTCTGCAAATCCAAGAGACATCAGAAAGACTAAGGCCACTTGGTGGATTCATGAAGACATACATTCCAGAGAGACCAAATACCTAAGGCATTCATGGGAGCAAGCTTGACTTACCTTTCAAGCTGTATTTTAAAAAATAGATATTAACAAAGTGACTCTCATTACCACCACTTAATGCATGGAAACCCAAATACCCCCGCATTGTTCCAATTCATTCTACATATTATGTTATCTTAAATATCAACACGGAAACATGAAGTTTTGAGATTTTTCAAGGGTATCATTTGACATTATTTGGAAGTTAAAATGCTCTCTTCCAAATGAGTATTCCTGATACCATTGGGTCTTAAGCCACAGAGTTGCTACACCTTCAGAAGAAGCTTCAGCTCCATTTTTGCAGACGTCCTCTGTACAAGGAAGAATGATAAGATTGCAGCATGTTATTCCAATCAGCAGAAGTCATTCAGAAGCTGAATGTCAAATCTTTGTTCGAATGATTCCTGAAACAATCCTCTTCTACCTAACGCACCATTTCAGATTTAGCATTTTTTTTTTCTCATTTATGTCTTTTTCCCTCTTGGTTTTAGATTGACCTGGAAAAAAAACGATAAACTTTTATACTCATTTTAGGAATTGAAAAAGAAAGCTGTACAGGAAGTATTGTTTGTAGAGAAAACCAAAAAATTTGTAACTGAAAAAGCATCTACAGAACTACTTCAGAAGGGTATAAATAGATGCTCTTTTAGCCAAAACTTTTGTGTAACTTTAACCCATTGTGTCCGAACAAGAAAAGAACAAGATGGAACAAGATGGAACTTAAACATGGTGAAAGATTCAGGATCGTTAAAAAAGTCCCTCTGAATACAACGGTTTGGAAGAATGATAAAGATTGTCATTAAGACTTAAGAGGAAAAGGTGAAGTGGCTTACCATAGATGAGTTTCTTCCTCTTGAAGATCGATTCAGAAAAACAACAGATCTTTCCCCCAAAGATTTTCTACGGCGAATTCACAAGAAATCGTAAATCCTGAACCTCTAGAATACTTCTGGGTCGTAGAAGCCCCAAAGGGAGGAAATCAAGTTACGTACTACTGATCAGATTAATGACTAGAAGAATAAAGGGGAGGTTGTGAAGGTCTAGAGATGAACAGAAGCTTTGAAACAACAGATCCAGTGATTTTCTTTTCGTAAATGAACCTCTGAATACTTCTGGGTCGTAGAAGCCCCAAAGGGAGGAAATCAAGTTGTTACTGATCAGATTAATGACTGAAGAATAAAGGGGAGGTTGGAGGTCTAGAGATGTAATTGTTTTGAAATGTGATAGGAGAAAAGAAAAAAAAGAAAAGGGGTAAAGGTGTTGAGAGATTCTGCAAAGAGCTGCGTAGAAGATAGAGAGACTTGAGTTAATGGCGGCAATGCGTATGCGGTTACTGGAGAAAAAGGAGAGGTGGACTTATTGGAGAAGAAGGAGGAGTGGGCTACCGGATGGGAGGTGACAGCGACGGCAACGGCTGGAGAAGGAAGAGTCGAAGGGTTCTGAGAAATGAGAAGGAGAATCAGGACTTACAAATCTAAGCCTCAGGTGGGTTGGTGCCCGACCGAATATAGGACGGGTCCAGTGTTTTGGGCCCGCCAACACTCGGGCCCACGCCTAGCCCGACACTATTCGGTTGGGTTTAGTTGGATTGGTCGGATCGGGTACACAATGAACATCCCTAATTTTTACTCAAAGATATGGACTAGTGTACTATGATATTTTCCCTAAATTTTTATAGGCAGTAAATTAAATCAGTAACCTGTAACAACGTTCCTATAAAGGTGCAAGATTAAGAAGACGTACCTATAATGTTCCTATAATGATGCAAGATTAAGAAGACATACCTATAATGTTCCTTTAATGATGCAAGATTGACATTGTTCCCATAATGATGCCTTTGATGCTCTACCACGTGTTCTTAATCGAGTAGCATTCTTAAGACCCCTTGGTATTTTTGCAGCCCATCTTTTCATAAGTCAAGTACCTCGAACAAGTGTTGAGATGAGGATCTGGACATTCATCAACATCTGACATTTCAATGACAAGAAAACCACGAGAATGTGAGATATGCAAACATAAGTATTGACACCTCATCCAAATTGATATAAAAATTGGAAGTTTATAACTTGAAAAAAATACAGTAAATTTGGAGAGAATGTTTATACAAATTTGGAAGCTCAAGAGGTTTCTGTTAATAAATCGGAGGCGACTCTATTATTTTAGACATATACATATATAATACGTGTGCTCTGATGACGCAGGTCGTTTAAAACATCAGCTAATAAAATTAATTTGAAATAAATGGAGAAATTTAATTTCTCCTTCCAAAAAGGGAATCGACAGATTATTCGCTGAGGAAAACCAAAAGAAAGCTTACCTTGACATCCTTCAGGAAGATAGGGATTTCCTTCATAGCCGCGTTTGCAGGAACGTATGAAAGCTAAGCTCCTGTTATTTCCAAAAGCAGTCTGAATAGAACAATCAGAGGTTGGGGACGTAGAACTGCCCTCCGCATTCCCACTTAATCCAAGCAAATTGAATAAACTACTATTAATCTGCCATGGAACTGCCACTGCAACGGTGTAGTTATCTGGGATTGGCATTCTAAAATTCTACTTGAACCATTCTGTATTACAAATTTCTAGATTGTAACTTAGGTTTAGTTAAGAAAGCACTGTAACGTGAATAAACTTCAATTCATTCATAGAAATGAGAATGATAAGGCCAATTCGAGGTGGCAAGCCTCCATAGTCTAACAGTTCATCACAAATTTGATCATGACAAAAGAAATGCAGGTGCCCTATAACCTGATCTCCCATCCACACAGGGGCTGGGCCAAGAGCTAATAAACTAATGGGCCTTAAGCCAAAACAGGAATTACTAAACAACTACAACAAATAGGCCTGAAGCCCACTGCTTCTAACAACCAAAAGTTCAACGCCAAAAGCCTTGGCCACGCTGGAAGTTGACCAAGTCTCCTTCAAACTCCCGAAACTTCTAACTTCATCTACTGCAATCAGTCGGCATCTTCCTTTCACAAAACATAGCTTTGCAAGACTTCAAAACATAGCTTCGCAAGACTTCAACTTTACCCATTTTTCCAGCCCTAAACACCTTCTTCGTAATAATACTCCCCCCCTTAGAACACCTTGCCCACAAGGTGTGGAAAATCACGTTGAAGCTGGAAGAGCTTCTCCCAGGTTGCGTCGTCTTGAGTTTGGCCATGCCATTGAATCAGCACTTCGGTGACTGCCTTGGAGCCCAATATGGTGAGGCGACGATTAAGCACTGCTAATGGTTAAGGACGGAGCTCCCCTTGCGAGTTCGTTGGTGGTAGCGTGGCTAAGGGAGAAACCTGACTGCCAATGTGGGGTTTGAGTTGCGATGCGTGAAAAACAAGGTGAATTGATGACCCTGGTGGCAGTTCAAGGCGGTAGGCGACGGATCCGACGCGCTGTAGCATTGGGAAAGGCCCATAGTATCACGGAGAAAGCTTTTGATTGGGGCGGTGCTGTTTCACCGAGAGTTGCTGGTAAGGCTGCAACTGGAGGTAAACAAGATCTCCCTCCTTAAATTCTCTCTCAATTCTCTTCAAGTCAGCATTTTTCTTCATTTGATTTTGTGCCTTTTGTAGATTCTCTTGAAGCAGTGACATAAGGAGCTCTCAGGTGCGTAGGGTGTCATCCACTACTGCAACTGCTGTGGTACCCGATTTGTATGTCGGAAATCGAGGAGGTAATTACCTATAAACTGCCTCAAAAGGTGTCATCTTTGTCGAAAAATTCATGCTTGTGTTGTGATTCCATTCGGCCAGTGCTAGCCAATCAACCCAACCCTTAGGTTTATCCCCAATCATGCACCTAAGATAACCTTCAATGCATTTGTTAATGGCCTCTGTTTGTCCATCTGTTTGGGGGTGGTATGCAGTGCTGAGATTGAGTTTCACCTCTTGTATGCGAAATAATTCTTGCCAAAAACTGCTAGTAAAAATTGGATCTCTATCTAAGATGATGGTTTCAGGAAACCCATGAAGTTTGAAAATATTTTGCATGAATGTTTGAGCCACTAGCTTGGCTGTGTAGGGGTGTTTGAGTGGTAAGAAGTGACTGTACTTAGTTAGCCTATCCACAATAACAAAAATCACACTATAACCTTGTGATTTTGGCAATCTCTCTATGAAGTCCATGGAGATGCTAGTCCAAGGTTTTTGAGGGATGGGCAGTGGCTGAAGTAAGCCTGCCGGCAGTATATTTTCATACTTATTTTGTTGGCAAATCTGGCACTGTTTGATGAATGTTCTGATTGCTTGTTTCATTCCTTGCCAATAGAAATCCCTTTTAGCTCGCTGAACGGATTTTTCATACCCAGCGTGTCCTCCCATTGGGCTTTCATGAACCAATTGTAGAATTTTTTCCTTAAGAGCCTCATCATCCCCAATGCAGATCCTGCCCTTGTACTAGAGCAGTCCATTCACCAGTTTATACTTGAGGGGATCCAACTTTCCCTCTTGAAGCTTTGCAAGGAGATCTTACAAGCGGATGTCGGTTAAATAAGCCTGCCTCACATCTGCCAACCAAGTAGCAATAGGGAACAAGATCACCTTGAGCTCTCCTTGTTCCATCCCTTCCAAATCATCAAATTTCCTAGGTAAAGCATCAGTGACCTTATTGTCTCGCCCTTGCTTATACTCCACCAAAAAGTCATATCCCAAGAGCTTAGTAACCCACTTTTGCTGTAGAGGGGTTCCTACCTTCTGCTCAAGCAAATGTTTCAAACTTTGCTGATCCGTGCCGACCTTGAAGGTTTGCCCTAATAGGTATGGTCTCCATTTGCAAATGACACTAACTAGAGCTAGGAGTTCTCTCTCATATGTTGACATAGAGAGCATTCTATCCTTCAATGCCTTGCTGAAAAATGCAAGTGGTCTACCCTCTTGCATCAAAACAGCCCTTATTCCACTGTTGGAAGCATCACATTCTATCACAAATGGTTTAGTAAAATCTGGTAAAGATAATACCGGAGGGCTGGTCACCGCTTGTTTAAGCAGAGAAAAAGGCCATGTATGCCTCATCACTCCAATGGAACCCATTATTTTTAAGTAGGTTGGTTAGAGGGGCCGCTAGCATTCCATACCCTTTGATAAACTTTCGATAATACCCCGTGAGACCGAGAAAGCCCCTCAAGGCCTTAAGGGACTTAGGAATTGGCCATTCTAGCATGGCTTGCAGCTTGGATGGATCTGCCCTTACTCCCTGAGCAGATATTAAATGTCCCAAATAGTCTACCTCGTCACAAGCAAACTTACATTTTGACCTCTTCGCAAAGAGGTGGTGCTTCTGCAGCACCCTTATAGTCACCTCCAGTTGCTGTAAATGCTCCTCCATGCCCCTACTATAAACCAAAATATCATAAAAAAAAACCAAGATGAATTTTCGAAGGTAAGGCCTAAAAACCTCATTCATTAGTGACTGGAATGTTGAACGGGCGTTAGTGAGCCCGAAGGGCATCACTAAAAACTCATAGTGTCCCTCATGCGTTCGAAATGCTGTTTTTGGGATGTCTTCCTCCTTTACCATGATCTGGTGATAACCAGAACGTAAATCCAGCTTAGAAAAAATCTTTGCCCCGTAAAGCTCGTCCAACAGCTCATCTATAACCGGTATGGGAAATTTTTCTTTGATCGTAGCACTATTTAAGGCCCGGTAATCCACATAAAGACGCCAACTCCCATCAACTTTTTGAACTAGTAAAACCGGGGATGAAAATGGACTTTGGGAAGCCCTAATCACACCGGATCCCAACAACTCTTGCACTATCTTCTCAATTTCATCCTTTTGGTAATATGCATAGCGGTAGGGTCTCACACTAATAGGCTGAGTCCCTTCCTTCAACAAGATGGCATGGTCATGAGACCTCTTTGGTGGCAGCCCTTGAGGTTCCTCAAAAAGGTCAGGAAAATGCAACAGCAGATCTACCACTTCAGCATTGCTAATCTGCTTCTCCGTTTCTCTATTATCATTTAGCACCATTTGCAAAAACAACCCCCTTTTTTCTCCTTTAATCATTTTTAAATTGATAATGTCTTGCATAAATTGGGTTGCTACTAACCCACACAATTGAACTTCCTTTGAACCGTGTTCAAACCTCATACTTAGGTCATTAAAATTCCAGGAAATGATTCCTGGAGTTTTCAGCCATTGGACCCCCAATACCATGTCACACCCGCCTAAGACCAACACAAAAGCATCCAAAGTGAAAAATCTGCCCCTGCATTTTAACCTTCATATTTTTAACTTCCCCTTCACTACAGATTCGTTCTCCATTAGCCACGGCCACACTCAGCTTGTGCCTAAAGTCAATGGGCAATTGAGACTTTTTAACTATTGCTGGGTCTACAAAGTTATGGGTGCTCCCACTGTCAATAAGCACCACTATGTCTTGGTTGTACAAGCTGCCTTTAACCCGTATGGTTCTTATAGATCTGGAAATAACCAACCCTACAATGGCATGGAGAGAGATGTTTGGTCTCTCTTCGTAAGTCTCCACCTCTATGACCTCTTCCACCCCTGGTTGCCCCTCGTTTTCCTCCTCATAAGAAGCTGTCTCCATGAATTCTTCACTGCCATCCACCATGTACAGCTTTAAGTTTGGTCATTTCTGGCCCGAATTCCACTTGGAATCACAGTGGTTACATAGGCCCTTGTCCCGCCTCTCCTTCATTTGCTGAGGTGAAATTCGCTGAACTCTCACATTCTGTTTAGTGACAGCATTGGTGACTGGTTGTGCTACATGAGTGGTAGAGAAATTGCTTGGTCCAGCCCTCATTGATTTCCTTCATACTATTAGATATTCTTCCTGCATTCTTGCTAAAGCAAACGCCCTTTGTATGCTAGTGGGATTCAGCATCTTAATGGATAGTCTAATCTCATCTTTTAAGCCACTGAGGTAGCAGCTTAGTTTATGATTTTCATCCAACCCACCCAACCTGTTTGCTAAAATTTCAAACTGACTAGTATACTCTTCTACTGTCCCTGTTTGTTTGAGTCTTACGAACCCTTCCATGGGGTCATCATAAACTTGAGGACCAAATCTGTTCAGTAGAGCCCTCTCAAGTCCCTCCCAACTAGTAATAGCTCCAGATTTTTCTACCTCCCTAAACCAAATCAATGCCTTACCCTCCATGTGAAATGAGGCCATAAAAAGCCTGTGTTGTGGTGCTGTTTGGTTGAAGTTAAAAAACTGATTGGCCCTAGAAAGCCAACCTGTGGGATCCTCACCCTCAAATCTGGGAAGTCCAAGCGTACTGACCTCATTTGGACCCCTCCAACTTCATGGTTTTGATGTTGATGACGCCCATGTGTAGGTGGTTCACGCCTATTTTGATCCAACGTCTGTACCACAGCTTGAAGACCCAAGATCAGATGTCCCAGTTGCTGCATCAGCTCCTCCATATGCAATCTCTGGGATTCTTGCTCTTCCCGCACTTCCTCCAACCCTTCAGCTAGCTTCACTGCACGAGTACCCTCTGCCATTCAAGGAACTTGCTCTAATACCAAATTGTTACAAATTTCTAGATTGTAACTTAGGTTTAGTTAAGAAAGCACTGTAACGTGAATAAACTTCAATTCATTCATAGAAATGAGAACGATAAGGCCAATTCGAGGTGGCAAGCCTCCATAGTCTAACAGTTCATCACCGATTCGATCATGACAAAAGAAACGCAGGTGCCCTATAACCTGATCTCCCATCCACACAGGGGCTGGGCCAAGAGCTAATAAACTAATGGGCCTTAAGCCAAGACAGGAATTACTAAACAACTACAACAAATAGCCTGAAGCCCACTGCTGCTAACAACCAAAAGCTCAATGCCAAAAGCCTTGGCCACGGTTGAAGTTGACCAAGTCTCCTTCAAACTCCCGAAACTTCTAACTCCATCTACTGCAATCAGTCGGCATCTTCCTTTCGCAAAACATAGCTTCGCAAGACTTCAACTTTACCCATTTTTCCAGCCCTAAACACCTTCTTCGTAACATTCTGCATCAACCAGGAATGCAGACCTCAGTGATTCTCCCACCTTCCCGTCATATATTGGCTTTACAGTTAAGGGGAATTCTTGGTCGAGACCTGAAGGTATTGCGGTTTGGCAGCAGTTGACGCCATTGCTGTCACTTGCATTTACAGATCCAGTTTCGTTACAGACGGAAATGCAACCCCCCCGATTGTAATTGAGTGATTATAGGGAGACAGTATTGGGGCAAAGTTGTTGCAACCCACGGCAACGAATCTGTTTTTGGTTTGGGAGATCATGAAAGGTGTTCCTACAATCTAGTCGAAAAATGCTTCATCCGTACTCTT
This sequence comes from Morella rubra, assembly GCA_003952965.2. NCBI lineage: Eukaryota > Viridiplantae > Streptophyta > Magnoliopsida > Fagales > Myricaceae > Morella > Morella rubra. Next base: position 257,956 of record RXIC02000415.1, on the reverse strand, counting down.
ACCGATACTGAAAATCTGATATTTGAGGAGCGCAGTGCCATCTAACTGAATTTCCAGCACCTCCATGCCGGTGTGGGCTCTGCTCCTCCAGCAAGGCTTGAGAGAGCCCGAAGGCTCAGAAACATTGCAATCTATCACGAACAATTCGTGAAGGTAGCAATGTGCGGCTCCCATTCCAAAAGGGTATGGAATGCTAACGTTCCCACAGCAATCTTGGCATGAGCCTTTTGCTAATTTCGCCGCTTGTGCTAGTGGTTCAAGTGTAGACAGTAGAAAGATGATGAGGAGCACCATTTGCACTGCCATCTCTCTGTCTTGCGACGATAATGAATGGAGTTGTGAAGCAAAGATGCATGCCCTGGCCTCCAGCTTTTATACTGAGATTCCAGCGCGTCCTTGATCATAAAATACTTCCACGGAAGTTTCCTAGACCACAATTGTAAGAAAGACTAAATTCGTCCACTAGTCCTTGGTGTATTAGGGTATTGCTCAATTCTAAATTGGTACTTAAAATAAGTTTCGTCCTAGACTGATTCTTGTGAAATTCTTGTTGTGGTTACTTTGTCTACTTGGATAAATAGAAAAAATATAATTGGCTAACAGAAACATATGTTAATCAATTGCCAATAACCACGTGTACCCCTTAATTATCAAATCACCCAACATATACCACGTATGACTGGTATCTACTAATTTTAATTTCACCTCAAATTTTTATGAAATTCTACTGACAACTTTCTTTTAAACATTGAGTTAGTCCAACGTGGGGTAGAGAATTTGAGGTGAAATTAAAATTAGTGGATATATGTGGCATGTTGAGTGATTTGACAATTAATGAGGACACGTAGTTTTTGGCAAATGGTTAACACGTGCCTCCGTTAGCTACATTGAATTTTTTCCATCTATGGGGTTACTCAAGTTGATGAAATGATCACCTAAGAATACGAAGAACTCCGAAGGGACCCGTCTAGGATGAAACTTACTCTAGGGACCTGTTTGAGATTAAACAATACTCCAAAAACTAGTGGACGAATTAACCTAATTTACGAAATGATGAATTGAATTTGCCAACCGAATAAAAGAACAAATGAATTTAAGGAAGTCTTTTAATCTTTCTTTCCCTTCGAGAGACAAGCCTTCAACTAGTGTCACGCGGCAGGTAGACCAAAAATGCTAGCAATTATTCTCCAGCAAACTAGCTTTCTGACTTGCCGACCTTTATAGTTGTTGTGAATCACGTGGTTTTCGTTTCTACCTATTTCCAAGTCATTTTGTGTAGCCGAACTACTTTTTCGCGTTCACTCCACTGTATCCGTCTTTGAGTGAAAGAATATATTGCCAGGCCGCAGCTAGCGGCCGATAGGGATACAATGTGGTAACCGGTAAGATTTTAGCTGCCGGAAAAGTCTCAATATAGGCGTCTCAAAATTGGAGGAAGGCGCGCAAAAACGTTTAGAAGTTGGCCATGTCAAAGTCAAATCCTAATTTTTCTGGTCTTTTTTGAACTGTTCCATTGTATGTCCCATGTTATTGCTAAATGGGCGTCTAGTAGAGGCCATTTTGGCTCCCTTGACCCCTGCCTATTCCGTCAATAGAGTAGGCGTAGTTTATAACGAATTTTTAATGTCATTTTTAAAACTCCAAAATTCATTAACAGCAATCAACATTGGTCGACAATGTATGTGGATCACTTATCGCCCTCTCCCGGTCCCTTCCCTTCGAAAATTCAGGGCAACAAGCTATACTATATATCCTTTCATCAGACGCTCAGATGGAATTCTCTTGACGCCAGAACCAATTTGTTCTACAAAATAGTCCACACAAATTTGACAAATTGGAGGATTCTGCAGTTTTCTTTTGTTCCCAAACAATATATAATTGTTTATTTCTTTAATATTCTTACGATCCATATATTTCGGTAAGGCACAATATAAGTTTGGAACCTTTTACGTCTTCAAATAGAAGAACGAATGTGGCCGCAAATGTACCATTCTATGGAAAAAGATTTTGCTAATGCAGAGACAAGCTAATGGCCGAGCAACTTCTACCAGAAGAATGATAATATCAAATCAAATCATATGGATTGATTATACTATTATCTCTAATAACCCCTCAAACACAAGTTCGAAAATATCTAAAATCTTGTGTCTGAAAAACGGAATCTATTGGGTCTTGAACAATCATTGGCACACAACCTTTGACAAGTGGATGTAACAAAAACACAGTAGTAAGGGACCAAGTTGTACATGTCTTTAAGAATAATAAACAAAGGCAATCAAAGGCAATGAGTCCAATACATAAAGTACATAACTACAAAATATTAGGTTGCAAAATGACCGATAACAATACTGCCCTTTTCTTTCCTATTTTTTTTCAGAAGTTTTTGCTTCATAACTTTTGCCAACAAATCTCTTACTCCTTTTCCATTTCCCTTCTCTCTGATCTTTATCTATATCTTTTTTTCTCTTTTTTTTTTTTTTAACACATGAGAAACAAAAGTCTACAAAAATAAACATCACCACGGCATGAGACAAGTCATGACAGATTCTATAACCACGTCTCATTCTCCTTTTTTTTTTTAAAAAAAAATAAAACATGAAAATATAATTGTTGAGCTTGAAACGCTTGAGACTTGCAAAACCAAATGACCATTCCAGTAGGCTTTACGAATATACTCTTAATAAATGCTAAATAGACTATTTTTATGAATGCTAAATTTCATGATGTGGCCGAAATAAATTATTGGAGCTGATATCTTCAGAACACTCACTAAAAGATGCAGAAACTCAAGACCCAACTTATGACTGCAAACTCAGATACCATGAAAGAAAAGATATATTGAGAAATTGGAGGATTCATTGATTTTTTTGTTCTTTGCCAAACTTTAAATAATCAAAATATTAGCTGATATAGTGTTCCACCCAATGGAGTACACTTGACAAATGGTCTTCTCATCGGGTATGCCTTAACCCCTCGCCACTGTAAGGAAGTGTGTGAGGCTACGTCCAGATATTAAAACACACCACAATCATAGAGGTACGATAAATAAAAGAGAGCAAAAGGATAGAGACGATATCAATATTTTTATGTAGTTCGGTGAAGACTGGCCTATGTCCACCCCCTAGGCTATCACCTTCATTGAGCTTTCTCTACTATAATCCAATAGCAGTCACACCTTAGCTTTCAAGTGCTAAGTAACCATTACAAGCATTTTGCTGAGGTCACGCTTTAACTCTTACTACAAATCCCAACAACTCAAGTGAGATTTCTTCTATCTTCATGGGTAGGCCCAAGTGTTTCCCACACTTAAATGTTTTAAAAAGGATTGATGAGAGTGGTAATAAAGAATAGCTCTTTAAGCTAGATGTGCAAATACAAGCACAATAATGAGGAAGCAGACAAGATCAGAGAATGAAAGCTGGAGTAATGTCAAGTGGCAATAGTAGCTTTCTTCGGATCTGAGAAAACTTTCTTCTTCAAGTTCTTTCTCTCTCTTTGTAGGCTAGGTTAGAGATAGAGATGATGATGCAAGTTTTTTTTTCTTCTCTATCCATCTTGATCTATTTATAATCCACTAGACTTGAGTGGTTCCTAAGAGGTTTTATTGTGCCATTGGAGAAGTGCACTAGATGCATTAATGACAAAAAGAATAGATGACTTCGCTTTGAGAGAATTAGCAAAATTGCAGCATGTGTCGACACATCTTCTTGTCTAGAATTTGGCTCTCAGGTGTTTGTGGCATGTGTCGACAATATCTTCATATGTGTGATACCTTCAAAACAGCTCTCAGGTGTCAATGCAGCGTGTCGACACTATCTTTTCAAGCCTCGATACCACCAAAATGGCTCTCAGGAGTCAATGCAATGTGTCAACACCATATTTCTATTTGTCGACACCATCAATCCTGAAGAGATTTTTCAGCAACTTGAAAGTGTCGTTCCACTTCCATTTATCTTTAAACAAGTACAATAAATGATATGAACATTTTAGCTTCTGCATTGGTGTTAGTACATATTCAGGACCTTTTATTGAAAGAGAATGTCAATCCTTTTGAAAATCAACTTAGTATTTGTGGATTGATGCTATAGAGTTCTAAAATCCTTCAAAGCAAGTATAGAGTTTATTATCATCAAAATCAAAATGAATTGTTTAATGAACAAGCTTAGGCTAACAAAGCGTGTGATGAGAAGTTCGAAGGGAAGACTGTCTACAAAGATAACATGCGCCTTATGATATAGAATTTGATACCGCATTGAAAAGTTTTAGAATTTTTTAATTACTCTCTGAAATAATCTAGTTAATCCCTTTTGAGTAAATTTTTCAATAGATCAAATCCTCTCGAGCCTAGGAGTACCCTTTCTTCTTTTATTTTATCGATCCTTTCGTATTATGTCGAGCGAGGGTATTTTAGTCATTTCGAGCACTTGAGAATCTTACATGTCATAGCTCTGACATTTATGCGTTCTATTACTATAAGAGAGGTTAGGGGTAAGTTTGAGTACAATTGCCAACAGTACATCTGCTTCGAGTTCAAATTTTAGGGACTTCAGGAATATGTGGGAAGACGTGCATCGTCTATTGTATCCAGGGTGTAAAAGTTTTCCAAGTTGTCATTTGTTTTGTGAATGGTCCATGTGAACACTATGAACAACATTAGTGTTATTGCATTCAATATGTTTTTGAACTTGTTCAAAGAAGCACTTCTCGCAAGAGAACGCTTACCACATAATCATTACAAGACTAAACAACTAAAGCGGGGCTGGGCTTTGATTATGTGTATGTACATGCTTGCAAGAACGATTGTGTTTTTTTCTACAAAGAAATTAGTCAACAGAGTGAATGTCTATTGTATGGTATGTCAAGGTGGGAAAATTATTCAAATAGACCATATAGAATTCCTGAAAAGGTGCTTCGGCATTTTCCTCTCATGCCGAGGCTTCAAAGGTATTCATGTCTAGAAAGATTGTATCAGATATGAGAACGCATGATGAGAAGTAGGTAAAGGATGATGAGGTTCTATGGCACCCGGCTAATTCAATCGCATGGAAAGAGTTTGACCAATTACACTGATGGTTTGGCGTCGAGGCACACAATGTAAGACTGAGACTGACCATTGATGGTTTCAATCCATTCAGGAATATGAGCATGAACTACAGCATGTGGCCGATTGTGTTGATGCCATATAGCTTGCCACCGTGGAAGTTTATGAAAGAAACATATATGTTGATGTTGTCACTAGCCCTTGCTTACATGGAAATGACATCGATGTGTTTACGCAATGATTGATTGATGAGTTGAAACAACTCTAGGGAGGATGAGATTCAAACATTTGATGCATCAATACCAATCACCTTTACGATGCATGCTGCAGTAATGTCGACTATTAATGATTTTTCAACTTATGATAACTTGTCTAGGTGGAGCATTAAAGGCAAATTGGCTTGTCCATCGTGCAATGAGGAGAATATTTCTAATGGTTGAAACATAATAGAAAGGTATGTTATATGGGCCACAGAACGTTTTTGGAAAGTGGTCATAGTTGGCAAAGAAATGAGGCCATGTTCGACGACAAACAAGAGCATCAATGGCACCGAAGGAACTTACCGGGGAGGACGTTCTACTACAACATAGAGAAGTCTTACATAACCAATTTGGAAAAGGATCACTTCTAAGAAAGCAGAAGCATGAGCCAAAAGAATCAAACTAGACGAAGAAGAGAATATTATTTCAACTACCCTATGAAACATCTTTGAAGTTACGTCACAATCTGAATGTAATGGATGTAAAAAACATGTATGTGATTCAATTTTGGGAACGTTGATGAATCTTCTCGAAAAAACCAAAGATTTGGTAAACGCACAAAAGAATCTTCATTTAAAGGGTATTAAGAAAGAGTTGCACTTACGAAAAAATGGTGTAGTGTATTTGATGCCTTAAGCATGCTACACGCGTTCAAAACAAGAGCGGTGATCACTATGTGAATGGTTGAAGAGAGTTAAGTTTCTCGATAATTACATGTCGAACATATCTCGTGCGGTGAATGTGGAAGAGTGTAAGATCACTAGGTTAAAGAGTCACGATTGTCATGTACTCTTGCAAGGAGTGCTCCCCATAGGCATGAGAGAAGTCTTAAGGGACAACGTGTGGATAGCTTTGATGGAGCTAAACTTTTTGTTGAAGCATTTGTGTGCTCGTACGTTGAACATGGATAACTTAAATGTATGGAAAAAGATGTGAAATTTATATTGTGTAAACTCGGAAAATTTTTTCCACCATCATTTTTTGATGTAATGGTCCACTTGGTTGTCTATTTGCCATGGGAAGCAATGCTTGCCAGTCCTGTTCAATATTGATAGATGTGCCTAATAGAAAGGTCTCTAGGTAAGTACAAACAATATGTATGAAATCACGTGCATGGGGAGGGGTCGATAGCAGAGGCATATACTGAGAATGAATGGTTGACCTTCTATTCAATATACCTTAACAGGGTGGGACAAGATTCGACCGAGTAGACAAATGCAAATGTTTAACAAATCAACAAAGTCGTAGTATTTTTGGTTTTCTCTTGAGTTGCTCTCCACTTAGGCGCGATGAAAGGATACGATCTAGAAGCTCGTGAGTACCAAAAAGTAAGGTGGTATATCCTGAACAATTGCAATGAAATAGACAACTTCATTGAGTGAGCGCACATAGTATTGATTAAACTATGTATGCGTGTTATTCATTAAACCAAATATGGGACACTAATCACAATATTAATTTGTTACTCATGTAGTGAATATTTGGACTTGGTCCATATGGAGAGGTCTAACTATGTTGAATGTATGTACGAAGAACAATTTCCTAGGTGGTTTGAAGAGCGGGTAGAACTTACAAATATAGTAAGACATTTTTTTTATATATATAATTGGGGTTGATTTTTCATTTTATGCATTGAATGAGGTAACTAATAATGTCTTGAAATTATTTTCCCTTGTGTTTAGATTCATATGATATGCAATAAAAATCCCTTGACAGTTTCACTATAATTATACACATTGGCATGTGGATCGTCTATGCGTACCTGTCAGTATTCAAGGTGTGTGGTGAAGGGCGTTTGGTACCACACAATTAGTCTTGAAAAGTCTCATAGAACTCAAAACAGTGCGGTGGTTGTTCAGGGGGATCACAACAGTGAGTTGCATGACTTCTATGGGGTCATAGATGATATCATAGGCCTAAAATACTTGGGTGAGAATGTTACTTATGTCTTCAAGTGTGTTTGGTGAGATATCGAAAAGGTAGAAGTGGCTTTCAGGTATATGAACACTATACAAGCGTTAATACAAGTATAACATGGTATGAAAAGATCCATTCACTCTAGCTTATTAAGCAAATCAAGTATTTTATCTTAACAATCCTAGATTAGGCAGTAATTGGCAGGTTGTGCAAAAGATATCTCGCAGGAATGTATATGACATCCCTTCATTGTCTGATAGCAATGATGTGTAGAGTTACGATGGTGAAGAGTGAACATTGAACCATTACAAGAGAGTGAGCTCAGCCTTACGTTATTTGTTGATCTGAATGATTATGACTTGGTTCCTCTAAACTGAGAAGACATACTTCCTGAAAAGGTTAATGCTTCGCTCATTGAAGAATCACACGAAATTGGAAATAGTGATGCCTAAATTGTAAGGGTCTGATGAAGACGAGAAAGATGAAGATGAGTAGTGGGTGATTGATAACGAGTCTGATTGATTGGTAAATAGGTTTAACAAACTCTCTGATTGGAGTTTATATTCAAGTCTTCATTTTTGTATAGTCTGCTTATTGATACATACCTATGTTTCTTTTTTTTTACTTTATTTATGCAGGGACTAGTTATGCCTGCAGATGGGAGGCAACTTTAATCCTCTGTATCAGCACAGCGTACTCCATTGAGCTTGCTGCCGCCATTGCCGACTAACGACGATTCATCCGAAACTGAGGAGACAACGATTAGTGGACAATGTGAGTATGTGGATTTACAAGAAAGAAATGTAAATATCGACTTTATCTCTTTTAACTCTACAAATTTAACTTACAATTGATCTTTGTCATCTAGCGATACCAGAAGCTTCTCGACAATGTTTTAAAGAAAAACACGCATTAATGTTGACAATATTCTTATACAAACCTATTTGAACGGTATACAAACCGTCCAGACAGAACTGAGAAGAACATTGAATTGACTCACCCATAGCTGTGCTTGCCTCACCCTAGAAAACAATCAAAATACATGAAAATCGAAAAAGAAAGACACGAAGAAGGTATTACCTGAGCTTGTGAATGTAGATCTCGAAATATCAGAAAATTTGATAAAGTTGGAGAGAAAAGCTTGAGAGAAAAAAGAAAAAGTATGATAATGTTGTTTGTTTGGTTTTGACAACTCTGTTTTTTTTTTAAGATCCATCTATAGCATCTGAACGCTATTTTGATTGTGCGGACGGCTTTCAACTCTTCAATTTATACGTAACCCAATCAAATTTAACAACATTAAATTCTAAATCTCAAACGGTTTTGAAAATCTTCCAGAACCTATGAACGTCCGGATGGTTTGGTAGTTGTCGGACAATTCGAATTTACGTGTCTAAATTGTGCAACGTGGAACCACATGATTCGCGAAAGAAGTGGTCCATTATTTGCAGACATCTTGCATGTGTCCGGACGTTTATCGCGTGTGAACAATGGGAATATCCTTTTTGGCGTGGGGACATAAATGTGAGTGTCCGGACGAATTTGAAGTTTGCAAGATGATTATGAATGCGTCACTAATTGGTAACTTTCAGAATATTTACCTAAAGATTTTTCGAATGTGGAAAAACTCTGTCAAGATGGTAATGAAACAATTGTGATGATACAAATCGACACACATTTGCAACAACTCGTATTTTGTCACCCACAATAGCGTCCGAACGGTTTCTGGGTTTGTCCGGATAAAAATGGCTTTCCTAGATCATTTTGGGTAAAGAAATGTAGGTTTTGTCAGGGAAAGTCATCTTTAGGTGACAAAAGTTAGTTTAACACCCTAACTTTTGTCACCTAAAGTCTTTTTCTTGTAGTGTGGGCATGATAGCTAGGCAATCCAAGCGTTGGTGACCGGTACTTTAGTTGGTCAAAAAATTGGGAACTTTATACGTCTTCAAATAGAAGAACGAATGTGGCCATCAACGTACCATTCTATGGAAAATGATTTTGCTAATGTAGAGATAAGCTACTGCCCGGGCAACTCCTGACAGAAGAATGATGTTTATCCAAAAGGTCACAGTAGTCTTTCATGTCATATCGTTATTATACATGTATCTCTTTTTCTTTTTAGTAGTCTTTCATGTCAGATCGCTATTAGACATGTATCTCTTTTTCTTTTTCTTTTATGGTCGTTGTTTGCTTTCTTTTTTCTTTCACAGTCAATTATTTTCAAAATATTTAATTTAGTTAAATAAATCAACATTTTCATGTTTATAGTGAAAATATAAAGTATGACAAGAAGAATATTCCAACATTTCAATTAATTTGAAATCACTGATATCTTGCTAAAAATAATATCAAATCAAATCATATATATTGATTATGATACTGTCTCTAACAATCCCTCAAACACAAGCTCGAAAATATCTAAAATCATGTTTTTAAAAAACAGAATCTATTAAGTCCGGAACAATCATAGGAACACAACCTTAGAAAAGTAGAGCAAACAAAAACACAACAGTAAGGGACCAAGTTGTGTCTTTAAGAATAATAAAGATAGTCAATCAAAGGCAATGAGTCTAACAGATAAAGTAACTACAAAATATTGGGTTGAACATGACCGACAACAATTAAACCCTTTTTTTTTTTTAAAGATATTTTTGCCATATTTTATACTCTTTTTCCTTTTCCTTTCTATCTCTAGCTAAAAAAAAATTGACTTTTCGTGACAAAAAAATTTTGTCACTAAAAGCCAATAGTTCGTCACTAAAAGTAATTAGTGACGAAATTTTTTTGTCACGCGCTCCGTTAGCGAATGAGCATCACGAAATGTATTTCGTGACAAAACCCGAATTTCATCATGAAAAGTTTTTAGTGACGGAAACTTTTCATCACTAAATTTACTAATCAATTGGTAATTGTGACGATGGTCGGTGAAAACGAAGTGATGGATCTGTTGGAAAAGCGATCGATCGGTATACATTTGAGATATCGAATGTACTATTGACGATCGATCGGTTATGTATTGGTGATTGATTGACACATTTAAACGATCACACGTAATATAGACGATCGATCTGTTTCAGCAACGCGATCGGACGCTTTATATAAGCATCGATCACTTAAGTATCACGAATCGTATCGTTTATTTAGCGATGGAACTGATTGATTTATCCCTCTGTAGTCGATCAGCTGATATTTGAACGATCGATCGGTTGATAGATGGAGGAATCGATTGTCTATTTCTACACCGATCGGTCACTTATAATTCTGATTGATCGTTTGCACATAGACGATCGATCGTTTATTTTACTGATCGATCAGTAATTTGTCGTTTAAATATTAGCGACGAACAGTGTTTATTGAACGATCAATCGGTTGAACAACAACCAATCGATCACTAAAGTATGCCGATCGAATAGTGGTGACAAATCGGTTTTTTTTTTTTAAACAATAATAATAGAAAATATTATATAACACGTACATTTTATAATAAAATACAATACTCACATTAATAAAATCAATAATAACATATAGTTATCCTAATTAAATCAAAAATAACATTTAATAATACATAATTAAAAAGTTATTACAATAATACATTCATCTACCTCTTTGAACCCCCAAACTAGCTGAATAGTCGCTTTGACATGTCGCTCATTTTCTTCTCCATTACAGAGGACATTTTCTTCTCTAGTTCCTTCGATATTTCTGCCCGTAAGCGCTCTTGCTCCTTTCGCATGCGCTCTTGTTCCTGTTGCATGCGCTCCTCGTGCTCCACTCACATGCGCTATTGCTCCCTTTTCATGGCGCTCCTCTCCTGCTCCAACCGGATGCGCTGTGCTCCACCCGTTGCTCCTCACGGTGGTCCCTTAGCGTGGCCTCCATCTCAGCTTCTTTTCGCAAATTCTGCAAGTCTTTTTCTCTAATACTCGTCCAACCATGAATACACAATCTCAAACTGTCTATATTTTGACAATTCAAGGGTTATTACGCGATAAAAGCATATTTATTGCGTTTTAACCCTTGAACGGGTTCTAAGGGTACACACATTATATCCCAAAAAAACCAAACAAACAAGTCAAAAACACTCCATCATCCTATGCTTCTAAATTCATAATTTATTTCCAGAATAAGCACTTCAATAATCAAACATTAAATATAAAGCTCAAATATTATACATGTATCACTATTAAAAAAACACTCCTATAATCATCCTCCAGTCTTTCAAACTTCATGATTCATTTCCAGAACTCAAGCACTTCAATAATTAAACATGAGAATAGAATAAATGCTACACAAGGTCAATAACTTGCAATCTGTCCTAACCCACAATCGATCGATACTATACGAAAGATCGCTTTCAAGATCGATCGATCGATCTGAAATCTATCGTGACTAACCCAGATCGACAAAACAAGCTTGCCAAGCCTCCCACACACTCAAATCCACGCCCAAAACACTCACAAATCATCCTCATGCAATACTAATTCTAATATACATATTAAAAATACTCTAATAAGCTCTAATCATCACAAATCCAATCCACAATACCCACAAATAGACAAATAAAAATAACACCAAATAACAAACGAAATCATTCCTAAATCGTAGTGTAGGTTGATTCAATTACCTTTTGCACGAAATGTAGACCAAAACGAACCAAATCCACACCAAAATCTCACAAATGTCGCCCAAATTTTTCAATGTTAAAAAACCAATGAATTTGAGCTTGGGCTTAACTTAAGCACTTCTAAACACTCTCACAACTAAAAGGACGGTATTTTGACAAAATTGAAGGAAAAAAAGCTCCTTGCCGCGAGTCTCTAGTTTCCTCCTTGCTGTGGGTGTGTTTTTGCTTCACCCAGGCTTAGAGCATAGCATTTCAAGCGCGATAAACACTGATCGATCGGTACTATTCGATCGATCGACAAGCATTAAAATTCTCAGTTTTTAGAACGATTGATCGTCCAAAAATCGATCGATCGGTGTTCCTAAAAGGACGTCCCACATCACATCCCAAAATTAACGATCCATCGGTACCAAAATATTAAACGACACGTTACGTACGATCAATCACCAATAAAAGATCGATCTTTCAAGATCGATCGTTATTAGTCATTATACAGATTAAAATTAATTTATCGCTGAACCTCATAACACACGATCAATCGTCAGAATCTGGTGATCAATCCTGAGTAACCCAGATCGACAAAAAACTTGCCAAGCCACCCCACACACTCAAATCCACGCACAAAACACTCCCAAGTAACAATACTCATTCCAATATACATATAAAAATACTCTAATGCTCTAAACATCACAAATCATATACACAATACCCAAAAATAGACAAATCAAAAAAATTTCAAATAACCAACAAAATCATTCATAAATCTTAATTACCTCTTACACGAAATCAACACCAAAACGAACTAAATATCTACCAAAATCTCACAAATTTAACCCAAAATTTTCAATATTCACCCAGTTAAAAAACCAATGAATTTGAGCTTGAGCTTAACCTTAAGCACTTCTAAACATCTCCGAATGGTGTTTTGACTCGAGAGAGTTGGCCAAGGCGGAAAAAAAAAGCTCGCTTGCCAGCGAAGTCTCTAGTTTTCTCCTATTCCGCTGGTCATGTTTTTCTGCATTCACCCCCACGGCCTTTAGAGCATTATGGCTTCTATAGCGCGATCAAACACCAAATCCCGATTCACATGTGGGTCTAGTTAGTAATCACTCGACTCATCTGCCTACACAGCAATAAATTCGCCTTGCAGCATGAAAGTTTTTGGAGACATGATCTCTTCCAAACATATCATCGATCGGTGCTTTCCGTTGCTTAACAAGGACGTTGCATGTAAAAGCCAATCGATTCGGTTCCACACCTTAATGACATCCCAAAATTACACGATCTCCCATCCGGTACCAAAAATATCATTTAAACGACATGCGTTACCGTAACGATATCACACCAATTTAGAATTCCGATACCGGTTACATCTAATTATAAAAATACGGTTTTAGGACCTTAACCAAATTGCTTATTACTTTTTTAAAACTTAATCTTCTACCTTATAACTATCATATTAATACATAACCCATTACTATTGAATATAATCATCGTGTTAATAAGAGTTATGTGTCCACTCAGTTTCTCCTAAACATCTTAATACCCCGTTATCATAATTTACACACAAACAAAATGCACTGCTATGGTCAACCATGTCATAAACTCACTATACATGCTCTCCCTTAATCACAATTAAAAACCTGCCTCAGTATTGACCCTTATCGCACGTACATCACCTGATACTATAGCCGCATACTCTTACTGTGAAATCCTAAATTACACACTACTCTGGTCCTAACATACTTTGTTAATATATATTTCTATGTTTTTAATCATTTAAACTCACATTATTCAATAAATGATGGATAGAAGAAAAACTAGTCAATTCCCTGCATAACCGATCAATCCCGGTCCTTAAGAGCCAATCAAAAAACGACGTCTTGCGAAACGATCGACGTCTTTATGGACGCCAGCGCGATCGGTTAGTGCACCCAACGATGCAAGGACAACACCGATGGATCGGTGTGCAATTAGAGATCGATGTTCATGTATATAACGATCAATTCGGTCTTCGACCAAAAAACGACACTGTGCGAAACAATCGATCGTCTTACTGTGGACGCGCGCGATCGGTTAGTGCACCCAAACGACGACGGATAACACCGATCATAGGTGTGCATTTAGCGATCGATCGGTGTATTTAACGAGTCGATCATTTCACGTGTCTAAAGGGCAACGATCGATCGGTAATCCAAAAATTGCAAAAAAAAAATAAAAAAAAAACCAATTTCTTGTTAAATCTTATATTACTTATTTGATAAATACTTATTTCGTTATTTTTGTCGACCAAAGGGTATATTGGTCATTTTATGTATATAAGTATCGGGAAAGAAATACAAATAGAAAAACACATAAACTGTAATCAAAGTTACTGCATATCCACAGATAAATAGAAAATGTCTCAAATACGTAAATAAAAAAACCAAATCCAAATAAACACAAATGTCTCAAACAGATAAATAAAACATAAATCCAAATGTATGTCCCAAATAGATACAAAAAAATAACATAAAAATTCATCAAATGAAACAGCATCACGGAAAGTGGCCACATCATCAAGAATATCTCCAGGAATCCTCTGTGGATCTGCCTCCATCCTGAAATCATCCAGAGTCTTCTTAATTTCTTCCAGCTGCTCGCTGACGTCCGCCATATGAGCCACAACGACTTGTTGCGCAGCATTGTCACAGTGCACTCCCCATCGAAGGCAGCCTGAGCTCCTTCATCTCCTCCTCTAATGACTGCATCTGCCTCTCAACAGGCTATAAACCGGCCTTCACACGTCGGCTGACACACTATCGAGGTCCGCAAATAGTTGGGCCACCCATGGAGGGGCACTGCAGGTGCTCCCGTCTCCAGAGGTGCCTCTGACGCTGATGTCGAAGGCTGTGATGCCTCCTCTGCGACTGCCACTACTTTAGAGCGAATCGTCGAGTCAATGCCCCCTCCTACCCCTGCTCCTCGACAGAGTGAACTTGTTCAGTGCATTTTAACCTCCTTACGTGTGTCCTTCGGCAGCAATCACGATTCTCTGATAAATGAGGAATTGAGTCAGAAACACACCATATGGGAGGCTATATTCCTTAATTCCCCAAGCCTATCCATAATCAGCTCGAACATGTACAGCAGAAAATCTATCTGCGTCTGCTGACCCAGTAAGAGCATGCACTAAGCTCTCGTGAACATGCACTTCGTAGAATGACTTCTGCCATCGACGTTCAACTTCCAGATAAGGTGCAAAATCCGCCAAAACTCACAGAACTCATTTTGCTTGATTATGCTGCCAACCACTGCAAGGGGTCTCTAGTCATCAGCGTCCACAGGTCCTGCTTTGATGTCCTCTGCTCATCCATCAAGGGTACCACCGGGAAGCAGGGGGTCTAGGGCCGGGGGCCGTGTAAGAAATTGGCAATGACGTCTGCCAAGAATAAGAACTGGACGCCTCGCACCTCTACCTGCACCTCGGGTGATCTATCTACCGAGACGAGTGCACAAAAGAAATCTTGCACAACTGTGTCCACACGAAACCCCTCAGTCCACGAGAGCTGATGAAGAAATCACCGGTACTCGAAAGACTATGTAGAGGGAGTGCTCCTCGTACAATAACTGGTCAAAATCAGAGAGCGTCACTAGGACGCTCTTTGGCCACTGGCCGCCCCCTCAGGTACTCCATCCGCCTCTCTAAGGTCATCATTGGATCAGCAACTTCCTGTTGTTGTGACGACAAACCCGTCCTGGTTCTCGTTGCGCGTGCGCGCTTAACTCCTGACGTTTTATGTATACTGTAAAAGTTGTATATAAATATGTGTTAATAAGTAATCACAATAACGTATTGCTTAGAAAAAAAATTAATCACAATCACGTAATTATTAATTAAGTTGAAACAAAAAGCGATCGATTGATCACTAAATATACCGATGTCACGTTTAGAACCGATCGATCGTTTATGTAACTGATCGATCGGTATATGAAAAAGGGGCGATTATAAAAACAGTGATCGAATGTTAGTAATTACGCGATCGATTGTGAAATGGCGATCGATCAATCAATTTGATCGATCGAATGCTATTGGTAAAACAACGCGTTTCAGTGCACAGACACATCGATCGTCCATGCAACCAAACGAACAATATCACTAAGGGATCGATCGCCACAAAGATGATCGATCACTAGTTTAATCAAAACGCTGTGCTTCACATTGAAGCCTTACCGATCGATCGCTTAGGTGTAAGCGATCGATCGATCCACCACTTCAAGGTAGCAGATGACATTAATATACTGATCGATCGGCACACATACATGATCTATCATTCCGTCGGAATTGAAACGCACAAGTTTCGACGGAACGTATCGATCGCTCACTAAAGCATCGATCGCTCCCGTACCAAATTCAGCGATCGATCGGTCATTGGACTTTTAGCACTTACAAAGCCGATCGATCGCCTGATTATACCACACAATCGATCGGTTACGGGAACAAAGACACAACAATACGTTACAAAACCCCAAAATCACCCAAAATTGATCCCAAAACAATCCTAAACTCTTAAAACATACATCAACAATAAAATAAATACATTTTACGGACCTAAATGGATGATATAGCATATTAGAAAACGAAAACTAAAAATTTGCTATTGAACAACCGCTTAATAATGCTTAAAAAAATAATATAAGTACGTACCTTTGACGTAGAAGACAATGACAAATGATTCCACGCACTTTGGGAAGACAATGCAGCACGAAATGGCTCATTGCACTTTGAGAGGATTCGAGAAATTTTGTGGAGAGATAACCGATAAAAATGACTTTGACGGTTTCATATAATTCCTTCGTGTACGAACCTTGATCGGTAGTTAATTTCCGATCGATCCACTATGTTTTTAACACGTCGGCGTCTTTCCATTCGTTGAAACTATGATCGATCTCCAACCCGTCATCGAACGGCGAATTCAAAAAAGTGACGATTATCTTACGATCGATCGGCATATCGATCAATCGATCGATTTTGTATTTGTAGACGGTTCCTATACCGATCGATCGTTACCGATCGATGAACGACCGATCGGTTTTCAAAGCCACGTTGGTTATTAATAAACGATCGATCGGTATATAAACAACGATCGACTTTCGTTTGAGTGACGACGTAAATTTGTCGCCTAAACTCTTTGCATGGTGTGAAACGGAGATTTCGTCACAAAATTAACGATCGATCGGTGTATGACCCCCGATAATGGGTCGGTGTGACGAAACTTTTGTCACTAAAAATTAATTTTTAGTGACGACAATTTTATTCGTCACAAATAAAACCTTTAGTGACGAAAATTGGTGACGAAAAGTAATTTCGTCACGAAAAACTTTTTTTGTGACAAAAATAGCATTTCGTCACTAAAAATAAACTTTTAGTGACGAAATTCATTTCGTCACTGAGAATTTCGTCACTAAAAGTCAATTTTCTAGTTGTGTCTATCTAATCTTTTTTTTCTCATTTTTTAACCAATTGAGAAAAAATTCTACAAAGATAAATATCACTACAGCATGAGACAAATCATGACAGATTCCCTATCCACGTCTCAATCTCCGTTTTTTTTTTTTTTTGTTCTGAAATATCAGCTCCAGTAATTTTTTTCGGCCACATCATGAAATTTAGCATTCATAAATAGTCTATTTAGCATTATTAAGAGTCTATTGATAAAGCATTCTAGATATGGTGATTTGGTTTTCCAACTCTCAAGCGTTTGAAGCTCAACGATTATATTTTCATGTTTTATGCAAGATTCTATAACCACGTATCATTCTCCTTTATTTTTTTAAAGCTTGAAACGCTTTATGATCAATATATGTTGAAACTACAGGAAACATCAAGTGTGAACAATTTAAAAGATATCCAAAGTAGCCGCGCTTGATAGCTATAGGCAATCCAAGTGTTGCCCGCCGGCCGGGACTTTAGTTGGTCAAAAGAACTTGGGAACTTTATGGTACATTTGTCGTGGAATGCATTTTTATCGGCCATCACTCACAGAAAAAGTTCTTGCTTTTGTAAAACTTTAAACTATTCGGCGATCACCTCCAACAGAAGAATGATATTCATCCCGCGAGCGGTACTATTTCTTTTCTTCCATCGCAATCGATATATATCTACAACTATATTTCATTTTCTTTTGTGGTCTTTGTAATTTGCTTTCTTTCTACATAATTAATTGCTTTTTAAAATTTATAATTAAGCTGTTGATCAGATAACTTTGGAAGATCTTCATAAGAGAGTATTGCAGGGAGTACTACTCTCTACACTATTTTTAGCCTTCGGGATGCATTCTGTGGGGACCTCACTAGAATCGTCCCCAAAACTTCATTTTTAAAGACGAAATTATGTTCATCTGAACAAAATTGCATCCCCATTTAGCGACGAAATAATTCTCTATTTTTGCTCGAGTGATAGAGCAGGAAACTTTAGGACAACAAACACTACTAGAAATTTGAGTTTTAGTGATGAAATTCTCGGTGACGAAATGAATTTTGTCACTAAAAAAGGTTTTTTTGTGACAAAAATATTTTTCGTCACCAATTTCATCACTAAGGTTTATTTGTGACGAAATAAAATTCTTGTCACTAAAGGTAATTGTTTGGTGACGAACATTTTCGTCACACAGCGATCGATCGTGAAGTATCGATCGATCGTGGCATTTGTGACGAGAAGCTCCGTCACTAAATGCGAAGTCTTTTGGCGACAAATTTAAGTTGTCACACTTACCGATCGATCGGTTACGAATCAGCGTGGTTCTGATAAGCGATCGATCGGTTGTAAACAAACAATCGATCGTTTTCAAAGTTTGGAAACAAGTGAGACCAAGATCGGTCGGTAATGTATAACGATCGGTCGGTAACGTAACCGTCGTTTTTTTCAATCGTCGATCGATCGTGCATGTATGATCGATCATTATTTAAGTGAATAGGAAGCAGCCACGTTTAAAAGAGCGAGCGTCGATCGCCTATATGTAACGATCGTCGGCTAGAAGGATTATATGAAACCGCGAATCATTTTTACCGGTTATCTCTCCACAAAATTTCTCGAATCCTCTCAAACTTCAACGAACCATTTTGTGTGGCATTGCCTTCCAAAGTGCGTGGAATCATTTCCTATTATCATCTACATCAAAGGTACGTAGTTATATTGTTTTTTAAGCGATATTAAGCGGTTTTAAATAAGCTTTTAGTTTACATTTTTAAATTTGCTATATCATTCATTTAGGTCCGTAAAATGTATTTATTTTAGTGTTGATGTATATTTTTAGAGTTTAGGTTGTTTATCAATTTGGGGTGATTTTGGGGGTGTTTTTTTTATATAATCTGTGCATTTTCGTCCTCGTAGCGATTGATCGCCGTTTAAGGCCGATCGATCGTTGTGTAGATGCTAAACTCGATCGATAAACGATCGATGGTGATGTTTAATTAGGGACTGATCAATACGTTATTGACTGATCGGTCGGTACAAAAGACGGTGAGTTTCAATTTAGTCCCGATCGATCACTGTAGTGACCGATCGATCGGTCATTGATGCTGTGCGTTTAAAAACCTTGATATTGATGTTGTGCGTTTTGTTTTATGCGATCGCTCGGTGTTTATAAAGCAATTGCTCACTATTAATGTTAATATTTTAATTACTTACTATGGTTATTTATTAATACATATTTATATACAATTGTTGCAGCATTCGTAAAATGTCAGGAGCTAAGCGTGCACGCACAACGAGGCCTGGGCTGGATCGTTGTCCACAAGCAGGAGCCCGCTGATTCGTTGATGACCATAGAGAGGCGGATGGAGTACTTGAGGGGGCGGCCGGTGGCCAAAGAGCACCCAGTGACGCTCTCAGATTTTGATGATTTGTTGTACGAGGAGCTCACCCTCTACCAGCTGTTCAAGTACTAGGGATTCTTGCACCAGCTCTCGTGGGTGGAGGGTTTCTGTGTCGACACCCTCGTGCATGATTTCTTCTGTGCACTCGTCTCAGTAGGTAGAGCACCTGAGGTGCAGATGGAGGTGTGAGGAGTGTAGTTCATCTTCTCAGCAGACATCATTGCTAATTTCCTACGCTGCCTGCGGCCCGAGACCCCCTGCTTCCCGGCGGTTCCCCTGACGGATGAGCAGAGGACATCAGTGTAGGACTTTGTGGAGCTGATGACCGCGCGAAGGACTCTGTAGTGGTTGGCAGCATAATCAAGCAAAGTGAGTTCAGTGTGTTTTGGCGGATTGTGCACCTTATCTGGAAGCTGAACATCGATGGCAGAACTCATTCCACAGAGTGCCCATTCGCTAGAGCTTAGTGCATGCTCTTACTAGGTCAGCATACGCTGACTAGGATTTTCAGGGAAATAGGTGAAAGAAACACAATTAGAACAAGAAAATTAAAGGAAACTAATTAATTATCAATTGGATATAACTTGATTGAACTATGATTTAGAAACTTATAATTATAATGGTGAAAATGGTTACTCAAGATTATGGATAGCAAAGCGTCGGGAATTCTTCGTTCAAATATGGTATATCAATTTCTCTTGATTCATTGATTAACATGACTGGGTAATTCAACTCAAAGTCCCCAATTGGAAGATGTAGAACTATAAACCAAAACTTAATTCAAAGTAACCCTTTGTGAAATCATTCACCACTTTAAAACCATATGAGTTATTATTCTTATTGACATAACCTAATGACGACAATATACCTCGTGGGTAATATTGCAGCAGAAAATCAAATCAACAAGATAATAACTTATCTGAAACACAATCATGGACGTTAACCATTCGATAGACAAAGCATGATTGAATCTATGAAGAGAATCATTCCAAGATCATTCAGAGATGAGAAAACAAACTAATAACAAATGGAGAATGATAAACAAAGTGTTGTATCAATGTGAAGAATGATTACATGAATCAAAAACAAATAGATAATACCATTATTCATACGAGTTCATCCCTAGCCTTGCTTGGAGATTTAGCTATCCATTCGAGCAAAGAAATTGTCTCCCTTAAAAGATAGCTAAAGAAAAGAAAAAGAAACTCAAAAACCCCAAAACCTAGCCTCCACGAGCTTAAGAAGTCCTTTTCCATGTCCTCCAAGCTATCTTCCTTCCAAAGAAAGAAAATCGTATCCCAAATTCGCACATTCAATGTTCCAGATTTTACTCTAATATTTCGGGCCATTTTTCTCCTATTAAACGTCAGAATTTGAAAACCGTTATTTCTGGTAAAATGTACCCCTTTGCGTTTCTTTCATATCCTTTTTGAATCGAATCAATCCGATATCTGACGTGGAAGATATGATAATAAAAGTGATGACTGCTCAGAGAATATCGTACCAATAATTCTCCAGATATTGCGGCGCCTATTTCACCTAGTAAACGTCCGAATTTGAGAATCTATATTTCTGAAGAAAATGTTGCTCTTTAAGTTAGGATTCCAACGCTTCTTGAATCAGATTAATCCCATCTTAGACGGAAGAGATATGATAAAAATACTAAAGACTGTGCAGGAGATCTTCCAATTCGGGATTTTTTTTTTCAAACTCACTACCTCCATATCAATTTTCAACCAACTTCTAGGTCTTCTTGCTGATTGGATAGAGCCCATAACTAGAATTAAGCTCCATCTCTTAGGGTTAGAATTATAACTCTTCTTAATTTATTTCCTGGAAGAAAATCACCAAAAATTAATCACAACTGGACACTTTGTAAAATAACATTCAAGTTGGAAAAATACCATTAAAATGTCCGAATTATACTTATGGATTAGCAAATGAACATGAAGAAGTAACATTCAATGTGCACTTTTATGCACTCATCACAACCCCTAACTTGCTTATTGCTAGTCCCGATCAATTTCTATGCAAAAGAGATGAAAAGAATACAACCTCACAAAAATAAGCCACCCATTCACACTTGCCAGATTCACATATCAAAACCATCTTACGAATCCAATATTCCCACCAAGATTAGTACACTATAGCAATTCACAAAATGTGTGTGTGTGTTCCAAGCTGTGACCATCTTACCACAAACCTTGACACATGTAGATCAAGAAGATCTCAAGCAAAAGGTTCAACTCCATAACTCACAGGTATTATAGTGTCTCGTGGAAGGGCTCTCTCTATGGAGTTGACAAGTGGTGTACACACATGAAGATTTATGAAATTATGAACAAGCAACAAACAAACATTGATCTTATGATAGGAATACTAACAAATGAAAATTCAACCATTCTTTCCATAGGCTTACTTGGGATCAGATCGGTCAATGCAAAAGGTTGCAATGTGGCTTAGGTTAGGGTACCAAAGAAAGGGCAAGAAAAGGAAGTTTGAAAAACCAGCCTGTAGGGAGACATGCCTAAGGAAGTTTTAAAAGCTGTTCGGTATGCCCAAAGTGCATCATTCAGTCTTAACGACCAATATTTGCGGTCAGGGCTCACTGTCTTCTCTAAGATTTCCTTAATTTTCCTATTGGCCAACTCTACTTGTCCACTAGTTTGAGGATGATAAGCAGAAGAAATTTTATGAACAACCCCATATTTTTTCATGAGAGCCTCAAAAGAACGATTACCAAAGTGAGTACCTTGATTGCTGATGATAGCACGAGGTGTTCCTAACCGAGATAACACATTTTCTTTAAGAAATTCGGTTACCACCTTGTTGTCATTAGTCCTACAAGCTATTGCCTCTACCCATTTAGACACATAATCTATGGCCACAATTATGTAGACATATCCAAAGGAAGGTGGAAAGGGTCCTATAAAGTCTATGCCCCAACAGTTAAAGATTTCTACAACTAAGATCGGGTTCAAGGGCATCATGTTACATTGGGACAAGGATCCTAACTTTTGGCATCTATCACAGGAATGATAATAAGCATTAGTGTCACGGAATAAGGTAGGCTAATAAAATCCACACTGCATAATTTTTGCAGCGGTTTTCTTCATAGAAAAATGGCCTCCACAAGCTTGGGAATGACAAAATTCTAAGACACTATAGATCTCCTCATATGGGATGCAATGCCTTATAATTTGATCAGGACAATATTTGTAAAGAAAAGGTTCATCCCAATAGAAATTGCGTACCTCATGGAAGAATTTCCTCTTGTCTTGTGCGATCCACATTGCAGGTATCTTGCCTACAGCCAAATAATTTACAATATGAGCAAACCATGGTAAAGAGGTAATAGAAAACAAATGCTCATCTGGAAAATCATCTCGGATTGGCGTGTCATTGGTGTTGTCCACGAAAGTAAGTCTTGAGAGGTGATCAGCCACTACATTTCTCCACGCCTTTCTTATCCTTTATTCTTATATCAAATTCTTGCAAAAGTAAAATCCACCTAATTAGTCGTGCCTTAGCATCCTTCTTTGTAAGAAGGTATTTAAGAGTGGCATGGTCAGTGAATATAGTGATAGGTGAACCAATCAAGTAAGCATGAAATTTATCCAAAGCAAAGACTACGGCTAGTAATTCCTTTTCAGTAGTAGAATAATTCATTTGTGCACTATTCAGGGTCCTACTAGCATAGTAAATGACAAAAGGTTTTCCTTCCCTTCGCTGTCCAAGAATAGCACCTACAGCATAGTCACTAGCATCACACATAATCTCAAAAGGAACGGTCTAGTCTGGTGGTTGCATGATGGGAGCAGATGTAAGCTTACCAATTAGCATTTCAAAGGCCTCTTGACAAACTTTGGTCCACTCAAAATTGGTGTCCTTAGATAGGAGGTTACACAATGGTCTAGATAAAATAGAAAAATTATGTATAAACCTCCTATAAAACCCATCATGGCCAAGGAAAGATCTAACATCCTTAACTAGTCTTAGGCACGGGAAGCTTAGAGATTAATTCAATCTTTGACTGATCTACCTCTATTCCCTTAGACGAGACAACATGACCTAGGACAATTCCTAAAGATACCATGAAATGACACTTTTTCCCAATTTAAAACAAGGCCTTTTTGTTCACACCGAGTCAAGACGTTCCAAATTCAGCAAGCAAGAATCAAAGGAATCACCAAAAACAGTTAAATCATCCATAAAAACTTCCATACAGTTCTCAACCATATCGCTAAAAATGCTCATCATGCAACGTTGGAAGGTGGCTGGGGCATTACACAGACCAAATGGCATACGCCTGAATGCATAAGTCCCAAAAGGGCATGTGAAGGTGGTCTTATCTGGTCCTCTAAAGCAATTTCAATTTGATAATAAGTAGAATAACCATCTAAGAAACAATAAAAAGGATGGCCAGCCACTCGCTCTAAGATTTGGTCAATGAATGGTAATGGAAAATGGTCTTTTCGGGTGGCAGCATTCAACTTCCGATAATCAATGCACATCCGCCACCCGGTTACTATTTTAGTAGGGACTAATTCACCTACTTCATTCTCTACTACAGTGATACCCGACTTCTTAGGAACCACTTGCGTAGGACTAACCCATTTACTGTCAGCAATTGGGTAAATAATACCCGCATCCAACAACTTTATTACCTCATTTTTCACAACTTCTTTCATGGTGGGGTTAAGCCTACGTTGAGGGTCTCTACAAGGGGTGGCTCCTTCTTCTAAGTGAATCCTATGTGAGCAAATCAATGGACTAATACCCTTTATGTCAGCTATAGTCCAACCAAGCGCAAGACTTGTGCTCATTCAACATTTAAGAACTTTCTCACCTTGAACAACACTTAATTCTAAAGAAATAATAACAGGAAAGGTATCATCTGGGCCCAAGAAGACGTGCTTAAGACCCTTGGGAAGCGGCTTGAGCTCGAGCTTGGGTGTTTCCACATTTAATGGTTGTTGTTTTTTGCACTTAGCTGGCAATTCTTCATACTTTGGTTGCCATGGTGATCCTCCATAGTCCTGCAATTTAGCAAAGGTAGTACAAATTTCAGCAAACACATTAGAATCAACGGTAAGTGAAAATTCAGAATTAAAAAGAAAGTGTTCAAGGGGATCCTGGTCGGTTGTCAAGACTTCTTCCTCTTGGATAAGAGCATCTATCATGTAGGTTTGTTGGCACTCAATTTCTTCCCTTGGTTGCTTACTAATATGAAAGATGTTGACCTCAAATGTTATATTTCCAAAAGAGAGCTTCATCAATCCATTCTTGCAATTAATAAGTGCATTAGCCGTAGCAAGAAAAGGTCTACCCAATATAAGAGGAATCTTGGAATCAGAATCAACAACCGACTGAGTATCCAAAATTAAGGAATCAATAGGATAGTAAAACTTTTCAATTTGGATCAAAACATCCTCAACTATCCCTCTTGGTTTCCTAACCGAACGATCAGCCAATTGAAGCACAATAGAAGTGGGCTTAATTTCACCCAAACCAAGCAGCAAGTAAATCGAATATGGCATGAGATTTACACTTGCTCCTAGGTCAAGCAAGGCTTGTGCAAACTCGTGACTCCCTATGATGCATGAAATGGTAGGGCAGCCCGGATCTTTGTATTTTGGTGGAATTCTTTGTTCAATTACACACTTACTTGCTTAGTCAAGAATGCTTTTTTGAACATGGTGCTTTCTTTTCACAGTGCATAAATCTTTTAAAACCTTAGCATATGTAGGAACTTGACTTATGACATGCAATAGGGGAAGGTTAATCTTTACCTGCCTAAGGTTCTCTAAAATTTCAGCCCTATGGTCAGTAGCTTTCAAGGTAGACTTGAGAGCTTTGGGGAATGGCACCCTAGCTGGACTTACCACCGCCTCACTATCCTTTGACTCATCTAATTCCCTGGTACTCAAACTTTCTTGAGTGTTCCTATTTTTAGGAGTATGCATCTATGACTTGTCTATTTAGAGGTTTGCGCCATATAGTCCACTGGGATTGGGTTGAGCTTGGGATGGCATATGGTCAAAGCTAACTTCGAAACATGATTCTTAATCTCTTTGTTCTCTTTCCACTCTTTTATTAGTCTTGCCTTGAGCTTCAATGAATGCATGCAGGGTATCTTCTACAGAACTCCTAGAAGTCTGGGGTGTGAGATGAGGCCTAGGACCCTGGGGTTGTACCATATGCTGTTGCTGGTCGGATCTCCAACTAAAGTTAGGGTGATTTCGCCACCCCGGATTGTATGTTTCGAGAAAGGGGTGAAGGGCTTCTTGTACATACCTAAGGCATTGCATTGTTCCTCATACACTCCTCTCATTTCAGCATATGTAGGGCACTCTTGAGCTTGGTGATCTACCCCACCACACACAAAACACGGTTCAAAAGACTCTACACGAGTAGCCACATGTGTCATCTTTGAGTCCTTAGTTTTTAGCACCTCTAGCTCCCTAGTAAGCATCTCCACCTTAGCTTTTAGACTATCCTCTTCCTTAAGATGGTAAATTCCAGTAGGTCGTGACCTATTAGTACTCTCAGTAGCACTAGGCCCGGTCCAAGTGTGAGCTTTTTCAGCAAGCTCATTGAGGTATTCTATGGCCTCATCTGGATTTTTCTACAAGAATTCACCATTACACATCATTTCTATGAATTGGCGCTCTCTAGGTGTAAGTCCCTCATAAAATAACTAACTAAATGCCAATTCTCATAACCATGGTGAGGACACATACTCAGCAACTCCTTAAACCTCTCCCAAGCCTGATACAAAGTCTCACTATCTTTTTGTGCAAAGGTGGAGATCTGCCTTTTCAAAGCACTGGTCTTATGTTTGGGGAAAATATTTGTTGAAGAAAACTTGTGTCATCTCATTCCATGATCCTATTGAGCGCGGTCTTAGTAGTACAACCAACTCTTAGCCCTATCTTTCAGAGAAAAAGGAAAGAACTTAAGTCTCACAACGTCTATCGTAGCATTCTGACTATGGAAAGTCGCAACTACTTCCTCAAACTCCCTAATATGCACATAAGGATTTTCATTATCTAACCATGAAAGGTGGGAAGTAACTGTATCATCCCTGGTTTAAAATCAAAGGAGTGTTAGCTAGAAACATGATGCATGATGGTGTGGCAGTGCATGTAGGGTGAAGGTAATCCTGAAGAGTTCTAGCGGCCTGATCCTTGTGCTTAGCTCATGTTTTCGGGACTAGATGGAATGTCAAATGAAGGATTAAAAGAAGATGATTCTAACTCTAGCGTAAGCCTACAAGCACACCTTCCCAAAGTGTCTCTATATATGGGCATGCAAAAAAAACTAAAAAGCAACAAAATGAAACTAAAATGACTAAAAACTGAAAATAATAAAAGAGAGAAAGAAAAACGGCAAGCTAAAAGAAGAAGAATGTGGTTGCTAAAAGCAAAATTATGCTTGCAATACTCACCCGCGCGAAGCTAAAATTTGCATTACGTTAGAATAATTGCAGTAGTTGCAGCACAGCTTTGGGGTGTCGATTCCTCAAGGAGATAGGTGAAAGAAACACAATTAGAACAAGAAAATTAAAGGAAACTACTTAATTATCAATTGGAAATAACTTGATTGAACTATGATTTTAGAAACTTAGAATTATAATGGTGAAAATGGTTACTCAAGATTATGGATAGCAAAGCATCGGGAATTCCTCGTTCAAATCCGGTATATCAATTTCTCTTGATTCATTGATTAACACAACTGGGGAATTCAACTCCAAAGTCCCCAATTGGAAGATATAGAACTACAAACCAAAACTTAATTCAAAGGTAACCCTTTGAGAAATCATTCACCACTTTAAAACCTTATGAGTTATTATTCTTATTGACATAACCTAATGATGACAATATACCTCGTGGGTAATATTGCAGTAGAAAATCAAATCAACAAGATAATAACTTATCTGAAACACAATCATGGACGTTAACCATTCGATAGACAAAGCATGACTGAATCTATGAAGAGAATCATTCCAAGATCATTCAGAGATGAGAAAACAAACTAATAACAATTGGAGAATGATAAACAAGAGTTGTATCAACGTGAAGAACGATTACATGAATCAAAAGCAAATAGATAATACCATTATTCATACGAGTTCATCCCTAGCCTTGCTTGGAGATTTAGCTATCCATTCGAGCAAAGAAACTCTCTCCCTTAAAAGATAGCTAAAGAAAAGAAAAAGAAACTCAAAAACCTCCCCAAAACCTAGCCTCCACGAGCTTAAGAAGTCCTTTCCCAGGTCCTCTAAGCTATCTTCCTTTCAAAGAAAGAAAATCGTATCCCAAATTCGCACATTCAATGTTCCAGATTTTACTCCTATTAAACGTCAGAATTTGAAAACCTTTATTTCTGGTAAAATGTATCCCTTTGATTGGTTTCATATCCTTTTTGAATCGCATCAATCTGATATCTGACGTGGAAGATATGATAATAAAAGTGACGACTGCTCAGAGAATATCGTACCAATAATTCTCTAGATATTGCGGCGCCTATTTCACCTAGTAAACGTCCGAATTTGAGAATCTCTATTTCTGAAGAAAATGTTTCTCTTTAAGTTAGGATTCCAACGCTTCTTGAATCGGATTAATCCCATCTTAGACGGAAGAGATATGACAAAAATACTGAAAACTGCGCAGGAGATCTTCCAATTCGGGATTTTTTTTCAACTACATATCATTTCATTCAACTTCTAGGTCTTCTTGCTTGATTGGATAGAGCCCAGAACTAGAATTAAGCTCCATCTCTTAGGGTTAGAATTCCAACTCTTCTTAATTTATTTCCTGCAAGAAAATCACCAAAAATTAATCACAACTAGACACTTTGTAAAATAACATTCAAGTTGGAAAAATACCATTAAAATGTCCGAATTATACTTATGGATTAGCAAATGAATATGCAGAAGTAACACTCAGAGTGCACTTTTATGCACTCATCAACATGTTCGAGCTGATTATGGATGAAGCTCGGGGAATTAATGAATATAGCCTCCCACACGATGTGTTTCTGACTCAGTTCCTTATTTGTCGGGGTGTCGTGACGACTGCCGAGTTGACTCGTAAGGGGGTTATGTGCGCGTTGAACAATTTCACTTTGCCCAGGAGTAGGGGGCAGGAGGGGGCATTGACTCGACGGTTTGCTCGTAGAGCAGTAGTGGCCGCAGAGGAGGTAGTATGGCCTTCGACATTGGCATCAGTGGCACCTCTCGAGATGGAAGTGCCTGCAGTGCCCCCTCCCTTGGTGGCCCAGCTATTTGCGGACCTCGACAGTCATGTCAGCATGACTGGGAAGGCCGCTCTGCAGCCTTTTGAGGGGTAGGTGAAGTCATTGGAGGAGGAGATGAAGGAGCTTTGGCCGCCTTCGAAGGGGAGTGCACTGTGATGACGTGGCAGATCCACAAAGGATTCCCGGAGATATTCCCTGATGACGTGGCCACTTTCCATGATGTTGTTTGATGTTGATATTTTTAATGTTATTTTTTTTTATCTATTTGGGACATACATTTGGATTTCTGTTTTATTTATCTGTTTGAGACATTTGTGTTTATTTGGATTTTGTTTTTTTATTTACGTATTTGAGACATTTCTGTTTATCTGCGGATATGCAGTAACTTTGATTACAGTTTGCGTATTTTTTTATTTGTATTTCTTTCCCGACACTTAGATACTTAAAATGACCAATATACCCTTTGGTGGCAAAAATAACGAAATAAGTGGTCAATCAAATAAGTACTATAAGAATTTAATAAGAAATCATTTTTTTTTAATTTTAGGATCACCGATCGATCGATACCATTACCGATGGATCGTTATAGCACGGCGCCGTTTAGACATCTAAACGATCAATCGTTCAATACAACGATTGATCGGTATGTGATAGATCGAACAACCATTGTTATGCATCATCGTTTCCTTTGCATGTACCGATCGATCGATAGAGTGAGGCGACCAATTGATCATTAACAGCACACCGATTCAATGGTGTTATCCATCGTCGTTTTGTGTACAATAGCCGATCGATCGTCACACAAAGGCGATCGATCGGTTAGCACGATGTCGTTTTAAGCGCTAATACTGATCGATCAGTGTTATCCATCGATCGATCGTCACACTAGTTTTTCTTCTAACCATCATTTTATTGAATATTGTGAGTTTAAATGATTAGAAACATAAAAATATATATTAACAAAGTATGTTAGGATGTATTTAGATTACATAAAAACATATCAAGTACACATCATTAATATTTAAGAAAGCATGTATAAGTTGTACATGTTGCATCATAGATGCATTTTGTAAGTGTTAGTATGAGTAATGTATTAAGATGTTATAAACTAGTGATATAACGCTTATTTAGCACATGATTATAAGTTATCAGTATGAGGTATGTATTAATATGATATTATAAGTAAATTAATTTTAATAATTAAGTCATTTGTTAGGCTAAAAACCTTTTTTTAATAATTAGGTTAACCGATCGATCGCATAATAAGGTGATCGATCGGTCAATAATGGTGTCGTTTAATATTTTGGTACCGATGGATTGTGATGGTCAGACGTTCCATCGGTTAAGGACGATGTCATTTAATATTTCAAGACCAATCGATCGGCATTAGTACCGATCGATGGCGTGCATGCATCGTCGTTTTACACAGACATGCCGATCGATTGGTATGTTTGTAACGATCGATCGGTTGTCAAACATAGCAAAAATTTTAAAGCTGACAAGGCAATCAATCTCTACTAGGATCGATCGATCGGTGTTTATCGAGCTTGAAATGCCAAATGCTCTAAGGCCGTGGGTGAAGCAAAAATACACCCACAGCAAGGAGGAGACCAGAGGCTTGCGGCAAGGAGCTATTTTTCCCTTCAACTTTGTCAAAATACCGTCCTTTTGGTTGTGAGAGTGTTTAAAAGTGCTTAAGGTTAAGCTCAAGCTCAAATTCATTGGTTTTTTAACCGGGTGAATATTGAAAAATTTTGGTGTGGATTTGGTTCATTTTGGCCTACATTTTGTGCAAGAGGTAATTGAATCAACCTACACTATGATTTGGGAATGATCTGGTTGGTTATTTGATTTTTTTTTTATTTGTCTATTTGTGGGTATTGTGGATAGGATTTGTGATTGATTATAGTATTTTTAATATGTATATTGGAATGAGTATTGCATGAGGATGATTTGGGAGTGTTTTGGGCATGGATTTAGAGTGTGGGGAGCCCTGACAAGTTTTTTGTTGATCTAGGTTAGTCACGATCGATCGCCATTTTTAGACAATCGATTGTTTGTTAGATGGAGGTTCAACGATTGATCATCTATGTGATGATGATCGATCGGTATTGAAACCCGATCGATCATCAATAGTACCGATCGATCGCTATTAGGGCAGATTGCAAGTTATTGACCTTGTGTAGCATTTATTCTATTTACATGTTTGATTATTGAAGTGCTTGAGTTCTGGAAATGAATCATGAAGTTTAAGAAGACTAGAAAATGATTATAGGAGTCTTTTTTGATTATTGATGCATGTGTAGTATTTGAGCTATATATTTAATGTTTGATTATTGAAGTGCTTGAGTTCAGAAAATAAATTATGAAGTTTGAAAAGCATGGAGGATGAATATTGGAGTGTTTTTGACATGTTATGTTTGAATTTATTTTTGGATATAATGTGTGTACCCTTAGACCCGTTCAAGGGTTAGGACGCGATAAATATGCATTTATCGTGTAATAACCCTTGAATTGTCCAAATATGGAAAGTTTGAGATTGTGTATTCGTGGTTGGACGAGTTCGGTACTTGTGTCTGTCCAGTCTTGGAGGAAAAGTATCATATACCTTTTGTCTTCTGGGTATACTACTAGCATTGGTGTATGACGTCATGCAACTATCATTGATGACGTTTGCCCCCAACGTTGGTGCGTGTACTTGGGGACTGGAGGAGATGCTGCCGAATTTTTTTCAGGTATGGATGGACACAAGTCGAACTGACGTTCAACTCCGATGCACAATCTTGAATGAGATAGGACCTATCAACTGGGCTTAAAGTCAAGTTCCAATGATTGGGTGTTTATGAATTACTTAATTCGTGTATTTTTTTAGATTGGTGGCGATGGATAAGAGTTGGGTTTACGAGAAAAATCGGCTGCTTATTGTGTAGACTCTCGGGGGTCACACCAGATTTTCGTGTCGGAAGTGCAGAAATGTGGTGTTTCAAGTGTTGGATAAAATGGAAGATCATATATACATTAATGGGTTTGATGTGAGCTATAAGTCATGGGTGTTTCACGGGGAGGGTATTCAACTTACTTCAAATTTGAGTCAAGAGTCCGGTGCGAGCTTACCATATAGTGATGATGATTTAGAGGGAGATAGCTCTGATAGAATGGAGGAAATGTTAACGATGTTCGTGCCGGATTAGAAGGTGGGGCGGCAAGGGGTTGAAACGGAGAACCCTAATATTAAGGAAACCCCCACTTGGGGACCGAAGGCTTCGACACCACTTAATAAATTATGGGAAGAGGCAGAACATAAATTGTATCCTGGATGTACCAAGTTTAGTAAGTTGTCATTTACATCCGGTTGTTGCATGTGAAGTCAGAGAATAAGTTGTCAATTAAGGCATTTGATATGGTATTACAGTTGATTAAGGAGGCATTGCCAGAGGGGGAGACGTTACTGAGATCGTATTACAAGGCGAAACAATTTTGAAAGGGTCTTGGGTTTAGTTATGATAAGATCCATGCATGTCAGAATGATTGTGTGTTGTTTTGGAAGGAAAACAGTGAGTTAGACAAATATCGGTATGTGGGGTGTCCCGGTGGAAATTCAAAAATGACTTGCACAATTGAATTCCCAGGAAAGTGTTGCGTCATTTCCCTTTAATCCCCTGACTTAAAAGTTTGTTTACCACAAGAGATGTGGCTCATGACATGAGATGACATAAGGAAAAACGGTCGACGATGGGGAGAGTTTGAGGCATCCTGCAGATTCATTGGTTTGGAAGAATTTTGATAAGGACCATGGTTGGTTTGCTCAAGATACCCGCAACGTCCGCCTTGGTCTTGCTTCTGACAGGTTTAATCCGTTCGGAAACATGAGCAATGTGTATAGTATTTGGCCAGTCATTGTGTTTCCATATAATTTACCCCCATGGAGGTGTATGAAGGTCCCATTTTCACTGATGACTCTTTTGATCCCAGGTCGCAATTCATCGGGAAATGATATTGATGTATATCTTCGACCTTTAGTGGACGAGTTGAAACAACTATGGGAAGATGGAATTGAGACACATGATGCTTCAGATGGGATGACATTTAAGATGCATGCAGCTTTGATGTGGGCCATAAATGATTTCCCAGCATATGCCAATTTATCTGGATGGAGTACCAAAGGGAAGTTGGCATGTCCAACGTGTAATTTAGACACTGACTATAAGTGGTTGAAGCACAGGAGAAGAATGTGTTATGTGGGTCATAAAAGATACTTGACACCAGGGCATGCATGGAGATATCATGTGGATACGTTCAACGGGAAAGAAGAACATAGACTTCTGCTTAGGGAGTTAACTAGTGAGGATATATTCGAGCAATTGACTGCATTGGAAATGGCGAGATAGAGATAAAGTGTTTCTCCCAGTATAGGGGAACTTAGGAGCGAGGGGTTCGTCTAATATTCCTTTAGCTCCTCAAAAGCTTTTTGACATTCTTCCATCCACTCAAATGCCTTCCAAAGTGTTTCGAAGAATGGCAAACATTTATCTGTGGCACGAGCAACGAATCTGTTGAGCCTGCTATTCGTCCGTGAGTCGTTGCACCTCTTTGACGTTCTTTGGTGGTTGCATATACAAGATAGCCTTAATCTTTTCCAGGTTAGCTTCGATTCCTCATTAGGATATAAGGAATCCCAAGAATTTTCCGTAGGACACTCCAAAGGTGCATTTTGCTGGGTTTAAGCGCATCTTGTACGCTCGGAGTACCTCGAAGGCTTTGGCCAGGTCTATAATGTGATTTGCTGATTCTCATATTTTTACCAACAGGTCATCCACATAAACTTCCATGTTGCGCCCTATTTGCTTTTGGAACATCAGGTTGACCAGTCTCTAGTATGTTGCCCCGACATTTTTCAGTCTGTAGGGCATTACATAGTAGCAGTAAGTCTCCCGATCTATCATGAAAGAGGTGCATTCCTGGTCTAGTGTATGCATTTTGATTTGGTTATATCCCGAGAAAGCATCCATGAAGCTTAGAAGTTGATGTTCCATAATTGAATCGACAAGGGAATCGATTCTCGGAGTGGATAACAATCTTTTGGGCAAACCTTCTTTAGATCAATGTAGTCTACACACATTCTCCATTTTCCGTTTGCCTTCTTTACCATTACTGCATTTGCTAGCTAGCTAGGGTAGTTGACCTCCTTGCGTTGTATGTCCGACTTGACCTCGGGTCATATGTTCAATCTATGAGTGATGACTTTTTGGATCTATACCTGGCATGTCGTCGTGTGACTAAGAAAAGACTTCACTATTTGCAAAATTCCATGAGGACTGTCTTGGATTCTATAGATAAGTTGGTGCCAATTTTGATTGTTCGTTCTTTTGAGTCTGCCCAAAGCAGTGTTTCTTCCAATGATTCCACCAGTTGGGTGAGGAATTCTTCCAAATGTTCTATGCCGATGGTTTCTCTTGTTGCCTAGGTATCTGACAGATAACATTTCCTTGCTTGTTCTTGATCCCCTTTCGCTTCTCTTATTCTCGCTTTGGTTGGGAATTTCATTTTCAGGTGGTAGGTTGACACCACGGCGTGTAACCTATTTAATGTACTCGTCCAATAATAGCATTACAGGAGTATTCTCCTTCGAGGATTAAGAATTTCACAGAGAACGAAGCTTCACACGGATGCTCTCCCACCGTGAACAATAATTCTTTTATCCCCAGAGTGTATACTTGGTGGCCAGTGAATCCGTTGAGTTTAATACTTTCATGTCTTATTTCCTTCCTTCCCAACTTCATCTAATCGCATGCAATAGCATATAGGATATCGGCAGAGCTCCCGGTGTTGACGACTATTCATCAGATTTTGTAATTTCCTATCATAGCATCGATAACCAGAGCATCATCGTGTGGATATTCGACCCCCGCCGTATCTTTTGTCATGAACTTGATGGGCTTTTCTTCTCCTAACATCGAACGTCGAGGTCCGCTGCTTATTTTTGCAACAAGCAGTTGTCTCACGTAGGTCTTTCTTAAGGATTTAGAAGATCCTCCTATGGCAAGGCCTCCATAAATGACCTTGATTTCTCCTATTGCTCTTGGTGGGGAATGTCTTTCTTCTGGCCTTGCCCTTTGTCTCGGAGCGTCGTTATCTCTTCGATCTTCCCTAGGTTCCCGTTCGTTTCATTGGTAGGGCCTGAAATGTTGGTTTTCAGGTGCTCGTGCTTCTCTTTTGAATGGTTCTCTCGATCTGGTAGTTGTAAATTGTCGGAGACGTCCCTATTGAATGAGGGCTTCGATTTGCCTTTTCAGGTCAAAACACTAGTCGGTGTCATGGCCATGGTCTTGTGGAATCTGCAGAATTTCTAGTTATCCCGCTTGTCTAGATCTGATCGCATTTTGAGAGGCCATTGCATCTCGGGATAGTTGTGAATTTCCATGAGGATCTTCCCAGGTGGCATCATGAGAGGTGTAAATTATAGCCTTGGACGTTCTACTCGTGGCTCTGCTCGAGGTTTTGCTCTCCGATCTCTTTCGCCTATTGGGAGCCTGGTTGGAACTGCTTATTTTTTTCCTTTTAGCGGTTGCTCCCCTTTGACCAACAACTTGTTCCCGGCGGGCTGTCATCATGTCCTCTTCATTCATATACTTTTATGCTTTTTCCATGAATTCACCGAAGGTTTTAGGGGGTTTTTTCTCTAAAGAAAATGAGAACCTTCTGTCAATCAATACTGCTACTATGGCGGTGAGGACAACTTTGTCTTCGGGGTCCTCTACGGTGAGCTTTTCTTGGTTGAAGTGTGTTACATAGTCTCAAAGACTTTCTCCTTCTTTTTGTCAAGTAGAAAGGAGGTGGATTGCTGGCTTCTTCTGCTTCTTACTTACTACGAAATGGCCAACGAAGGCTTTCCTAATGATGAGTGCATAAAAGTGCACTCTGGATGTTACTTCTTCATGTTCATTTGCTAGTCCATAATTATAATTCGGACATTTTAATGGTATTTTTCAAACTTGAATGTTATCTTACAAAGTATCTAGTTGTGATTAATTTTTAATGATTTTCTTGTAGGAAATAAGTTAAGAAGAGTTGGAATTCTAACCCTAAGAGATGGACCTCATTCGAGTACTGGGCTCTTTCCAAAGATGACTATGGCAGCTTGTCCACCTTCTGTCCCAACCTCCCCAAATCAGCCAGAACTTCTTCCAACTTAGTGTCTACCCTTTCGACGCCTTCGTTTTGCCCTTGTGGAGAGTAAGAGCCTCTTTCGTAATGTGGCATATGAACTCCTTGGTCACGTCTTTCTTGCACGGATGCTTCTCCTCATTGCCTACCATTATGGTTTGCCTCTAGATTTGTAGTTGTGCATAATTCGTCATGGACATCTTCGACTAGTCCTTCGATCAACTGAGGAGCAGGTTCCAAAGGGGGTCCTGGATTACTTCCAGCCTTCCCCTTGCCTTTACTCTTAGTGGTGACTATAAACCTTTTATCACAAGAACTAAAACGTTCCCAAAGATGGCGACAACTGATAAATCTGTTGATTTATGGTCAACACCTCGAAGTAAATGTGCCTTGAACTTGGCATAATTTCTTTATGTAAAACAACAAAGATGACCCCGGACACCAGGGTAAGGCACTTCCGATGGTTAAGTCAGTGTTTTGGGTATTTCAATATTTCTGCTTTAAATCTTCTGGGATTACTTACCCTCCTTCATGATCTTCTGCTTTTATAGTGTTTTCTCTACTTCCTCATGTTTCCTTTTTTGGTGGGAATTCAATCCCTGTAACGAAATGCCTTGGGATATGCTCCTCGCATGTTTTCTTAATGGGCACTTGCTTTAATTGTGGAAAAGTCGGGATCGTGGAGCTACTACACGTTATAAGTTGTTTTATAACCGCCCATGACACGTGTCATGGTTTCTTCTCTTTCTGGGCTTAGTGCAGCATGGGCCTTCTATTGTTATTGGGCTTTTTGTGTAAGTGATCATTCTCATCCAGCCCAAATTGATTTGGGCTGGATTGATTCAATTTTGGTATTATCACAAGCCAATGGGCATCTTCTAAAAGAAAATTGATATTTATTTCATGTTATTTTAGTTGTCATTGATTGCAGGTTTGCATGGACTAGTACTAACTGTCCCCAATGTCCTTTTTTGTTTAATTGTCATTAGCAATGTCAAATATTTCTCGTTGCATATATATGTTGCTTCCACCACTTACCACCGATCAGTTGCTTAAAATACCAATGAATTGCTTGCACGGAGTCGATCGATTGGTTAAGTTACTGATCGATCATTATTTTAGGCGTTTTAATATTGGCGATCGAAAGGTGTTATTCACAATAAATCGTTTTCACAATAACCATTCGATCGCATTCCGCCGGCCTGTCAAAATCATTTTTTTTTTTTTTTTAAAAAGCAATAATAATAGAAAAATATTATATAACATGTACTATTAGAATAACGATACAATACTCACATTAATGAACATCAACAATAACAAAAAAATGATCTGTAATTAAATCGAAAATAACATCGTAATAATACATAATCAAAAGCTATTACAATATACATGCATATACCTATGTGAGCCCCTAAAACTGGCTAAATAGTCGCTTTGACATGTCGCTCATTTTCTTCTCCATTACAGAGGACATTTTCTTCTCCAGCTTCTTTGATATTTCTGCCTGTAAGCACTTTTGCTCCTTTTGCATGCGGTCCTTGTGCACCACTCGCATGCACTCTTGATCCTTTTTCATGCGCTCCTTCTACTGCAAACGAATGCACTCCTGCTCCATCTGCTGCTTCTTCGCAAATTCTTTCAAGTCTTTTTCTCTAGCAACTCTCATCCCATGCCTTCGCTAGCTGGTGCTGTAGATCAGAAGACTGTGTAGTTAAACTTGATGAAGGCGGAGGCTTAACCGCGCGTCCTATTCCCAGAACATATCTCAACTTCTTGCCCAATATCTCGGAATATACATCAATTTCTGTGTAAGTCTTCCCTTCTAAATCACACTGGCACTGGAAGGCATCCATCCGTTCCTGAAAAATGATATAATTACAGAAACATTAAAGTAGATAAACTATACAGACATCTTTCAACTAGATTAAAATGAAAGCGACTTACATAAATTTCCCTCGCACCTTCCGAGGTACAAACACCATCTTTATTTGTATAATTCTTTTATACAGCTCTGCTGGATTGATTTCACTACTGTCGAGATTTTTCTACGTGGAAATAGCATAAAGTTATTGACAAACAATTTTAAAGAATACGAATATATCAATAAAATTCATAATTTAGTAACTTACCATGCAAGCTCATGTGCGCTGGAACGAGCGCGAACCAGCAGCGTGGTTCACAGTCAACTTTGATCTATTCTTCTTATTTTGCTCGCTTCGTTTCTATGATATTTTAAGTAATTAGATATAAAAGGAATGTAATATTTAAACAATGAGTTTTTGTAAATCACGTACCATAAATGCTTCGCTAGTGAATAGATCGCATAACTCCTTCCCCTGTTCTTTTGTGGTATCTGGGTGGGGCTTCAGCACGCCGCCTCTTTACTCGTGAACTTCTTAAAATATGCATGCATCCAGTTGTGGTGCATTCGACTTGCCTTCATCATAGTCTTGACGACCGTCCTCATGTCCTCTTTATGAGTGTAGTCAAGGTCGAAGTTGTCCTGCATAAGTACCAAAACATAAAAATATTACAATGAGGAGCAAAATGCTTAACAAAATACTATGTTTACAAGTTTAATCATACCAACACCTAATCCTCCTTCACTTCTGTTGGAACATTAGCCCACTTATTAACGGAGATCGAAGTCAACCCTTAAACCAACATTCCAATCTTAGTCGATAGGGTGGCAGCAGTGGAAGACACTCTTCCACACTCTTCTTCCAGGATATGCACCGATAATTTCCTGGACCCAAACCTAGACCTAAGACTCTTCTCCAAACCGACCCCACGTGTCCTACCTCGTCCACGCTTAGAAGCAGATGTCGCTACATAAAATGAAATTAGCAAAGTTAATTGGTCGTTTAACATATAAATTAAAATATAACTTAGAATAATTTCTTACATGCACAACTACTATGACAAGCCAGCGTGCCTTGACTCATGGAGGCATTCGGTCTCAGAGAAGGAGTGCTCGGACTAGGACTCAGGATTGGACTCACAATGAACGGAGTAAGTGAGCCATGCAATTGTCCAGAAGTAATAGAAGGAAATTCCCATCCACGCTTCATTTCACTGCTACAAGCTGTGATATAACAAAACAAACGATAAAGATATGGTAAAAGAGACAATAACAGGAAAAACACTTCAGTAAAATCAAACATTACATGCAAAGAAAATATACTTGAAAGAAATTATTAATTAGAATCCGATTCTTACCCGTTATCGCCTGATACCTCTTCTTCAGTAGAATCGCTATCACATTCAAAAGAATCTTGGTCCCTGCTTTCCTCGATATTTTCTTCAATTTTTCGCTTCATCCCCCTTAGAAAAATCATTACTATCTATTCACCTTTTCATCTACGAATCAATTGCATCTGAAGCTTGGATAAAGTTTGACGCAACGTCATCCCTCTGTAGCGGATTAAGGTTAAACTGTCGCAAGTCTATAAACAAGTCAATGGCATCATCCTTCTGATACGCTTCATTCATGATGGCTGCTCCCGATTCGACGTTTACATCAACTTCACCATCCGAATCCGAGCCAAGAATATCATATGCATTTATACAAGACAACTTATGCACAACTCGCCACGTAGGTCCATGTGGATTATCAACTAGATAAAACACTTGACTTGCTTGATTTACCAAAACAAATGAATCTTCTGAATACCACAGTCTGGAAGTGTTTATGCTCTAAAAATTCTCGTCGATACGAATTTCACGGTGATCCTCGACGTCCCACCAATCACACTTAAACAACATTCTATATTTCCCGCAAGTATAGTATGGCATAAATGTCTTCCCGTTGAACTGTATGCGATCTATATTCGTTTACAACACATGCAGAATAACACATCACTCGTGTATCAAGCCCACTCACCAATGAATACAATTCATCGACTGATGTACTTGGATTTTGAGAACGTAATGTTTGAACCTACAACAATATATTAGAAGGTCATTAAAAACAAAGACATGATATTAATTAGAATTCTTTGTCAATAACACTTACTCGCCCTAAGAACCAATACGAAAATTGTTCCCCATGCATACTAGAAATGTCACCAACTCTCATCCATGTGTTTACTATAACGATAAAGTTGATCAGCGACTATATATTTCAGTAGCATTTCAAATATGTAGTTGCTGATGCCTTTGCAACTAAACGACACCGGGCTGGATCGATCGATCGCTTATAATACCGATCGATCGGTGATCCTAATTATTAAAAAAATGATTTTAATTTAAATTCTTATATTACTTATTTGATTGGTCGCTATAAATTTCTTATGTACAAATGTATGTACTTAAATTTCATTTAAAAACGTATTTTATATAGCTGTTTAACTCTGCAATTTATGTTATTTTTGCCAACCAAAGGGTATTTTGGTCAGTTTATGTAACTAAACGTCGGGAAAAAAATACAAATAAAAAAACTCATAAACTGTAATCAAAGTCACTACATATCCACAAATAAACAGATATGTCCCAAATATGTAAATAAAACCCAAATCCAAATAAACATATGTCTTAAACAGATAAATAAAAATACAAGTATAAATGAATGTCCCAAATAGATAGTAAAAAAAATATAAATGTCTATGACTGCTGAACACCATCACGGAAAGTCGCCACATCATCAGGAATATCACCGGAAATCTTCACTTGATCTCCCTCTGTCTCGAAATCATCTAGGGTGTTCTTGATTTCTTCCAACTATTCCTCGACAAGGGTCATATGGGCCACAATCGATTTGTTGCGCAGCATCGTAACAGTGCACTCCCCGTCAAAGGCGTTCCCGTCCCCATTGTAACAGTCCCGAAGCCACTGCATCTCCCTCTCCAATTTCTCCACATGCTCCTTAAGAGGCCGTAGAGTAGTCTTGACAGCCGCGCTGACACGGCTGTCGAGGTCCTTGAAGAGCTGAGCCACCCAAGGAAGAGGCACTGCAGATGCTCTCGTCTTGAGAGGTGCCTCTGATCGGGACGATCCGGCGTCGATCGATAGTCGTGCTGTCATATCTGTTGCTATTGCTACTCTAGGAGCGAATCGTTGAGTCAAAGCCCCCTTCTGCCCCTTGCTCCTAGACAAGGTGCCTTGTTCAGGTACTCATGACCCCGAGAAATGAGGAACTGAGTCAGAAACACGCCGTATGGGAGGCTATATTCCTTAAGTCCCTAAGCCTCATCCATAATCAGCTCAAAAATGTACAGCGGCAGATCTATCCGCATCTGCTAACCCAGCAAAAGCACGCACTGAGCACTAGTGAACGGGCACTCCATGGAATGAGGTTTGCCATCGACGTTCGGCTTCCAAATGAGGTGTACCATCCGCCAAAACAGTAAGAAATCACTTTGCTTGATTATTCTGCCAGCAACTGTAGAGGTCTTCCACGTCATAAGAGTCCATAGGTCCTGATCTGATGTCCTTTCCTCATCCGTCAGGGGTACCGTTGGCAAGCAGGGTGTCTCGGGCCGAGGAAAGTGTAAGAAATCGGCAATGATGTCTGCCAAGAATGTGAATTGCACGTTTCACACTGTCAGCTGTAGCTCAAGTATTCTATCTGTCGAGACAACGACACAATAGAAATCATACACTAGGATGTCAACACAGAAACCTCCGTTCATGAGAGTTGATGTAGAAATCCCTAGTACTCGAAGAGTTGGAAGAGTGGTCCTCGTACAATAGGTCATCAAAATCAGAGAGCGTCATTGGATGCTCTTTGGCCACCACCGCCCCTTCAAGTACTCCATCCACCTCTCCACGGTCATCATCGAATCAGCGGCCTCCTACTCTTGGAATGAAGATCCCGCCCCGGTCCTCGAAGTAGACCAATCGATCCCAACATATAAAATGATGCATTTTTATTGCACAGATGATCGATCGTCCATGCAACAAAATGCATAGTATTACCCAGTGATAGATTGCCATTATAGCGATAGATCGTTACTTAGTGAAAATGCTACGTTTCATATTACGCTGATCAATCGATCGGTTTGGTATAAGTGATCGATTGATGGCAACAATTAAAACACACCGTATCAAGGACCGATCGATCGGTGTCAAATGGGATCGATCGGTCCCAAATGTAACAAAACGATTGATTGGTTGACTCAGCCAATCGGTTGTTTCACTCAGCATCTACCTATCGATTGATCGCCTTTAACAGGCAGTCGATCAGCACTAGGACGATTGCAAAAAAAAAGAAGCACAGTTCCTATAAAACCCCAAAACATGCCCAAATTTGATCCCTAAACAATCCTTAACTCCTAAAATATACATTAACATTAAAATAATAAATTTTACGGACCTAAATGGATTACATAGCAAATTAAATAAAACTAAACTAAAAATGAATTTAAAATCGATTAATATCGATTAATAAACAACATAACTACGATCGATCGGCAAAGTTTAACGATTGATTGGTCGTACATAACATGTGGCTAACATGTGGTAAACTGCCATTCGTTGCAACATCGACTAATCGGTCATTGATAATGATCGATTGGCGCTTCATTAATTTGATGGTTATGCTGACTGATCAATCGGAGGTGTGAAAAGATCGATCGCTTATTAAAGCCACGTGTTTATTGGTAACCGATGGATCAATTTATAACTCCTGATCGATTGGTTGTGGTGATGATGTAATTTCCTCGCCAAAATGTTTTGCATTTAGTGACGAAGCGTTTTGTCACTAAAGGTGCAATTGATCGTCGAGTAATCGATTGATCGCCTTGTGAGGAAAATTTTCGTCACATAAAAATTAACTTTTAGTGACGAAAATTTTATTTCATCACACATAAGACCTTTAGTGAAGAAAAATATTTTTTTCACGAAAAGTCCATTTTTAGTGACGAAAATAGCATTTCATCACCAAGAATTTTGTCACTAAAAATGTCAAATTTCTAGTAGTGCAGCACTCATCTATGGAAAAACTTCTTGCTTTTGTAACGACTTTAAGCAAATGGGTAGCTATAAAAAGAAAAATGATATTTATTTCATGTTCTTCTATATTCATTGATTGCATTTTAAGTTAATGGGCAACTACAAAAGCACGACTGATATTCATTGATTACACTTACCCCAAATATTCATGTTCTTAATTCTATAGTCATTGATCGCAATTTAAGCTAATGGGCAACTTCTAAAATATGAGTTATGTCCCAAAAACTCTTACAGGACAAATTTTTTCCTTCGTGAGCTCCAAACAACTAACCCTGTCACCAAAGTTTTTTTGGGACGGAAAAATTTTTCCATCCCAAAAGATATCTTTCAAGGACGGATTTATGTCCATCCTAAAAGAAGTGGCATCGTTCGAATGTCATCGAAAATTTTACCGTTTGAACGGCATCGCACGCCAACTATTTGAAACATTTGAATATTATACGACGCCCAATGACGTTGCATTTGATAACGTTCTGCGCCATTCCAAAGCCTATTTTCATGCACGTTCAATGCCATTCTAAACTGTTACAATGGTCGAAAAAATACGTTTAATTCTGTTCACTATACGTTGGAACGTTATGCTCGTCATCATTCGCCTCATTCTTTTGAATATGAATGCTTTGTTCAAACGTTCCTTTCGGAATGACCGATATCATCTGGCCATTTCTTTTTATTCAATTTTAAATTGCTATTTTGAAGCTCATTTTTTTATCACTATTTTAAAGTTATTAAACGTACGAATGTTTTAGTTGTATTTTAAATAATTGTAGGGCAATTTTGATAGAGAAAATGCACAAACATTTCATGATTTATAAAATGAAATGAAATATATTGAATAGACTTTCACTACAAGAAAAAGCTGCATCAGCCACGCGTGGTTTACTTGTCGTCAGCAAATGTTCAAGCTTTCTCCATGCGAACTTGTAGCCGTCGAGTCTAAAGGCGAGAAAAAAAAACGCAATAAAAAGCCTTATTAGCCACGCACGGTTTACTAATCGTCAGCAAAATTCCAGTTTTCTCCATGCAAATTTGTAGCCGTCGACACTACAAGAAAGTCTAGCCACGTACTCTTTCCGTTTCATCACTAAAAGAATTTGGTTTCAAATCGAATCGACTTTCGCGGTTTTCATTTAGCACCCAGCTTCTTGCTCCTGCAAACAT
The DNA here is from genome assembly GCA_003952965.2 of Morella rubra. Classification (NCBI taxonomy): domain Eukaryota; kingdom Viridiplantae; phylum Streptophyta; class Magnoliopsida; order Fagales; family Myricaceae; genus Morella; species Morella rubra. The sequence goes on along the minus strand of RXIC02000415.1, from coordinate 213,720 downwards.
CTCCTCTGTCAAATTCTTCTCCTTGCGGGCCGCTCACTTCTCTCTTCTCTTCTCCCCTTTTTCTCTCTCTCTCTCTCTCTTTCTCTCTCTTTCCTCTTTCTTTCGGGTTCATTGTCATTGCCGGTGTGATTTTGAGACCTATTTGTGATTGGAACAGTATGAAGATTTTCCTTGGTCTCAAGCTCGAAGCAATCACTGCCAAAATCCTTGCCGGTGTCAGGTAATTCGATTTTCCTTTCGATTGAAGAGAAGTCTTTGCTGCAAAAAGCATAGGCAGTGAGATTTAGTCCATGTTTTCCCATTTCTAAGAGATATTGAATTGTTCCGTTAGCCCCTGCAGTTAATTTGTGCTAATTTTTTTGACACGTTGATGTTGAGTTTTCATGGGAAAGCGTCTTTTGAATGAGTTGCATTTGATAATCTTAATTCTGCTGTAGATGATAAAAGAATCTCAAAGGTGGGATATTGTTTTCCCAAAGGCGCTTCACTCTTTTAGTTTTGCCTCTTCAATTTGTAATGGTTTTACATCACATTATACTAGAGTGTGTTTCCTGATCACCGTGAAATTTCTATTTCTCTGTTTTGAAGACAATGAGTTGCGCCTAGTACCTGGAGATGAGTTGCTGTTGCAGTTTTTGGGAGATGCAGCTCACCTGGCATGGCAGTCAATGGGGCATGTGGTACATGTTCTCCATTACTAGCATCTCTTTTGGTTACTACAGTTTCTGATAATAAATTATTATCAAGTTTAATTTGGTGTGTGCCCCTAGCAATGTGGCTTGACTTATGCTGGGAGAGAATTCATACGTGATATGCTTGCTGGCTTTCCTTAAAAAGGTGTTCTCTTATTTTACAATTTATCTTGATGTTTCGTGATTTGTTTACAAAACAAATTTGCTGAACTTGCTCTTGGATTATGCTTGTGTGTGTGTCTATTAAGGGAGGTTCTTACTGCCAATACATCATCGACTGGAAAAGCCCAAATTTGTGTTCTTGTTCCTAGACTTCTCGAAGTTTCTATGAAGATATTAGATAAAGCTTAGTACGGGGTCTCCTTGTATTTGGTTATGTTATTCCAAAATATTAGATACATCATACATTGAAACAAGAATGTTTTCACCTTCTTTGTTGGGGATGTTGCTTACCCTGACATCTACTATAGGATGTTTTAGATGACAAACCTGCGAGTTGGTGAGTAACCTATTTCATGAATACAGCCAATAGGTGATTTGGAGGTTTTGGCAGGCCTTGTTGGATGGATTTTTCATTTACCATTATCCATGCTCGATTGAGGTGAAGCATGAGAACAGGTGAATACTTGTGGTGAAGGAATTGAAGGAATAAATTTGTTGAACTTGTGGATATGGTAGGTATATTGTTGCATGTTAAATGCACTGTATAACAGATTGCATTATTGCTAATTGTTATGAGTTAATATTAGATTGGCCTTCTGTTAACACATAGGCGCCCAAGAACTGTTTGTGTACACTTTAATTATTTGTACTACTGGGTTTGTACATGCAAGAAATGGTATGAAATCTCGAAAGGGCTTATCATTTGTACTTCCATGGTTTGATAGGAACATTGTTCTCCGGTTGAAGACAACTTTGCAGAGCATGCCCACTCAAATAAAGAATCTTCCAGGTTCTCTGTTAAGCTTTGAAAGATCCTGCCAAAAAAAACTGTCTTATTGTACAAAGTTGTCTGTCTGTCTGTCTGTCTGCTCTAGCATCACAAGGAAGGTAATCAATTCAATGCAAAACATTTTTTTGATTATTGTCCATACTAGAATGGCTACTAATTATTTCCATGCGGTTATATTCAATTTTTGCAATAGTTTTTATGATTTGGAAAGACTGATATAAAAATTTGACTGGATTTGATATTTTGTCTTCCTTCATGAGCTCTTGACCTCCAACCAAGTCCACATGTCAGCCAGACTACTTTGAGCTTTAGCTCATTGGTAGACTGGAATATCACAAACCTATGGTAGATGACTTCAGTTTGACTCCAACATTCTAGATTTGGAATTATGTATGCTTCTTGTTTCAAAAATCTAAATGCATCAATCTCCCAGCCATACATGATAACATCACCATTGCTCTTAACTACTGAATTTTTACAAAGGCACAAAGGGGTACAACCTAGCACATCAGAAGTACATAAATAAAAACACCGAGAAAGAAAGAAACAGAGAACGCCTCAGTTAAGACAAACATCATAAAGGGAGTAGATAATGACAAAAAGAAGAGGAGAAGCAACAGAAACACCAATAACACACCTAAGCTTTAGTTTAATTACAGAGAAGGAATATGGGTCTCTTTGTTGATCAATACTCTTCAAAATTGTGCAAAGTTCTATTCCTCTGTTCCTTGGTGCCCAACTCAGATAAATCAATATGCAAGTATCAGAGTTGCTAATGTTTAAGCTGGGCTGGAGCTGTGCTGCGATGCTGAACCAGAATTTTCTGTTGAGCAGGACAACTGATGATAGTTTGTTTGTTGTAATAGTTAGTTTGCCTGTTACAGATTTCTCGTGTATATATTCTCAATGTACATTTATATCAACTATTGAATATACACAGATTTTCTCATCTTTAACTCTCTCTACACCTCTGTTACTCTGTTTTCATTATCAAAAATTTGAACAATATAATAGAATATAATTATGAACAAGAAAGTAGACAAGCATTTCCAAACCACTCTCGACAACATTTTTTGGTCAAGAATGTCCATTCCCCACAACGTCTCGATATTGTCGGAGAAAACTATGCTATCTCCGATGATGGGTAGCCGTCGATGATGTGTTCTACAAAACTGTGAATGGCCGGCGTCTTTATGTCGTCGGCAAAAACTTAGGAATTAAAGACAACCTATGGGTCATCGGCGAATAGCAATGGTGACCATCCCGTCAGAAACAAGGGACCTTCAACCACGGCAGTTCAAAACTTCTCCCAACGCCAATCAACGTAGGCGTAGCCTCAAATTGCCGACAGATAATAACAATCGTCGAGGAAGTGCAACGAGTACGCGGCAACCACGACGAAGCTTCGACGACTTAATGTCTGAACAGCTTCCATGACAAATTTTGCCATTTTCGCCTAGGACCTCCGTCGTGGATTGAACCCGATTTTCTTGTAGTGTTTATTCAAATACAAGGAAACTATTGTTAAATTAGCCTGATAAACAAATTCTTTGAATACAAAAGAGAAACAGATATATGAAGCTTTGTTGGACAATACTTCATCCGCTCTCTTTGCTTCCTATCGTCCTTTGTTTTCTTTATTTTTTCGGTCATTTTCGGTAATTCTTATGCAAAAGGCCAAAATATTATGATAATCAAAATATTCTTCTTGAAAGAATTTATATAACTATGAGAAAATCAAAGAAACAAACACAAATTCAGTTAAAATCAAATTAACAAACACAAATTCGAAGAGAAAGTGAATCTACAAGTTGTATTTCATGACCATATGGACGTTCCGCCGCATCTCAAATTCAAATTTCAGGCTTCAGAAGTTCAAAACATAAATGACAACACCCCAATTTAACGCACCTGTCTTGCTGAAAGTGCAGCCAAAAGGAAAAGAGGAGAAAGAAAAAGGCTAGCCAAGAGATTATTCTTTTTTCTCACATTGAGATAGATTAACCCCCAGAGTGAGCCAAACAATTATTCTTTCGTCACTTTTAAATTAACGCCCAAAGAAAAACATCAACTCATTAGAAAGTCTTCACTATAAGGTGAGTAGAAGAGGTTCTTACAGGGAAATGTCAAGACCCCGCAGATCACCAAATATAAATTTTATGCTTTTGAATGCATGGATACATATGAAAAGGACTATGTATTTCTTTCGGAGCAAAAAACGATACCGTACTTAAACCCTTTTATATAATTTTATCACATTCCTTGTTGTAAAAACTCTTGCAGCAAGAGTTGTCCCTCCCACAACAAATACAGCCAACTTATCTTGATCGTTTAGAATGGCTCTCAAACCCCCTGTAAAAAAGATAAAAGGACTAATCACTAAGCTACACCTTTTCAAAGAAATAAAAGTACAGGAAAATCCCACAGGAAAACTGACAATGGTCATTGCAATTTCTACCGGTTCTCTCTCTGCTGAGATTGGGTACATCATACATGCGAGGAATAAAGGATGCAACAAAATTAACCCAATCACATGCCAAATCTCCCCAGGAGCCACTTGACTCCATACCCAATTCAGTAACTTCAATTCAACGCAAGGGCAAAATCCATACAAATTGGTCACCCTAGTCCATACTACAAGAAAAATGGTTTTGGGTGTCAAAAAATTGTCATCAAAAGTGCCATTTTTGTCACCAAAGGTTTTGGGTGACAAAACGAGTTGTCACCCTGTCACCTAAAGCCTGTTAGCAAAGGTTTTAGGTAACAATTTCTGTGTTTTCTCATTCGCAACCATTTGGACGGATACATAAACCATCCGAATGGTCATGCCTAGTACCCTCCATCTGTTTGCATGAGAGGTGCGAATGTACCCTTTATACGATTGCATGAGGAGTGCGAACATTTGGTCCAATAAGACGAAATGAATTTTGTCATGGAAACCTTGTGCGCAAGGTAATATAAACATGTCCTCACGGTAACATAAAAACGTGCAGACAGTATCATGAAGATGTCCGCACCTATGTTTCATTTATTGCGAAATAGGTTTTTGTCACATTTAGAACACCATTCAAGCACTCCCATCAAGAGTGCGGATGTTTTTCTGTAGAAAACATTGGAACGTGTTTTCATCCCATTCGAATGGGTGCTAATTAAATGACAGTGTGCACGAAAGAATAACCCTGCAGACTGACATTATTTCATGCGATGTGTGTAGACGGATTGTTAAGAGTACGGACGTGCTCACTGTTCAGACGGTTTTATTACCGTTCGAACCCTTTATTACATATTTGAATTAATTTAATTAAATTTTTTAAAATAATTTGCAAATAATACAAATAGAATGATATTCAATACTCATAATTATAATGAAATGTCTATAAATATGCAATCGTCATAATCTACCCAAATTTTCGTTTAGTGTCGCACGAGATGTTAGCTGTCTGATGTGCTCCATCATCTGCTCACGCATCTATTGTTCCATTAGTTGCATCCTCCATTCTTCCTGTTCTGCTAGGTTCCATTTTCTGCTTCCCGTATCATGTTCTGATGCTCTTCGTCTTTCTTCGTTGCTGCTCTCCATGATTTGTTGATGCTCTCGCATCGTCTGCTCCATTTCTGATCGCTTGACCAGAATCGCTTCATATTCCATCTGTCTAACCCTCATCTCCTCTATCTCTATCTGGCCTCCTCCAATCTGCAGACAAATCAACGAACGATATTGAAGACGATGATCTAAGAGACTGTACTAAATAGCCTAAACCTGGCACGTAACCCGCTTTTGTCCCAAATACCTCAGCAAATATCTCCACTTTTGTGTATAGTTTTCCCTCTGACTCGTACTGCAACTGTAACGCCTCCATTTTTTCCTACAAAATTAAAAAAGAAAATAAAGTTAGCACATTAGAAACATAAAAGATAACGAATGCATCATTAAATCTAACGTTACAACTTACAAAATTTTCCTGTGCATCTTTTGATGTCCACTTGCCTTCTGATGCAGACCGGGATCTGCAAGGCTTGGCAAAATCCTGAAAAGGATTGAGCAAGGGAGGGGATAGTCCTGGGATGCCACTCGACCAGGGGTAGCGAAAGCCACTCGATGCTACTAATCGCGGATGCCACTCGACGCGACCAAGCCACTTGCTTGATTGGTAGGAGGATGTCACTCAACTCCAAAGCAAGAGATACACTTGCAAGAATTATATCTTTGAATCAAAAGTTCTTCCTATTATTTTGGATAATCACTCATATTAGAGTTCATTACATCAAGGTCAAGTTAGAAAAAATGGAATAATAAATTCTAGACAATTCCAACAAAAAGAAATTAAATGCACTTTGAAATTCGCTGACTGTTGCCATTCCCGACGTCCAGTAGTAAAAACGTCATAACTTTCTCTAGGAATCTTCAAATGATATGAGGTCAAGTGCGTTGGAAACTAGAGACATATATCTTTCCAACGAACTTGGTTTCTCAGGCATCGAACCAAGTATTGTTTGTAAGTGCCACACCGAGTTGTGATAGAACACACATCCAGAACATCAATGGACTCGCGTGGAGAGTTAGAGAGGCCGCCTTCGAAATCCTTTGGTTCCATAGCAATCTGCTCCTCATCGCCATAATAAGGATAAAGATCACATACATTGAATGTAGGACTTATGGAAAATCCAGCGGGTAATTCAATGCGATAAGCATTTGGACCCAACTTCTTTAGAACTTGACAAGGGCCAAACTTCCTCTGTTTCAGCTTGTTATAAGTAACAACAGGAAACCTTTCCTTCTGTAGATAGACCATAACCAGATCTCCATCCTTGAACTCCAATTTTCTTCGATGAACATCAGCCTTGGACTTATATATGAGTAGAATGCTGCAATTGATGTCGAACTTGTTCATGAACTTCTTTTATTTGCTCAGCGAACTCTTCAGCTTCCATACTTACTCTTGCTTGATTTGGCAATGGTAGGAGATCAAGAACATGACTTGGATTATACCCTATGGTCTTGAATCTTCACTTTGAGCTCATTGCATCTTCTTGATCTTCAATCTTCTTGTCTTTGGCTCTTTAATAAAAATATCTTTGTTTTTGAAGATGTCCATTTTGTAACTTAATCTATTTACTTGAAATCATCAAAATATCGATTGTGAACAAAAGCCAACAATCTCCCCCTTTTTGATGATGACAATAAATTGATAGTTTTGGGATGACTCTCTCTATCTTTTGCAATTGGACAATCATTTGAAACTTGAGACAAAGCATTAGTAGCCAATATTCATAATCCAATTTCAAAAGGAGAATATATAGTCATTAAAACTAT